>CAUYSK010031270.1:0-26737 GCA_963575035.1 Avahi laniger
AAGCCATAAATTCAGAATTTTTGTAAAGTTTGTTGGTTTACAAAATATTCTGAAATCCAGGCCAAATGTCCTTGCAGGCTAGACGCTGCTCTGGAGCTGCTAGTTTGCAAATCCTTTCAGAACACTGCCATGTAATCGTGACCTTTTTGTCAAATATTTCTTAAGGTATATAAAAATCAAATTTTGTGAATATCATCATATTTTAAATCACAAGAATTTCATCATTTAATGGAAACCCTTAAATATTTAATTATTTTGTAAGGTTTTTTTGTTGTTGTTGTTTTGTTTTTTAAGAAAAAAGTCTTCAGGTTATAGTAGGATTACTTGGGGACGCCTCAGATAGACCAATCTGAAAAGAAGTAATTGCATTACCCATGTGATGAAGTACAATACAAAATTTGTATGGGATGCGTGTATGCATATATGCATGTGTGCATGTGTCTCTGTGTGTGTGTGTGTGTGTGTGTGTCTGTGGTGGGGGTAGCCTGGGGGGACATTCAGAAAACCAAAAAGTTTGCCTTATTTGGAACATTTTTCTCATTCTCTACTTTGGAATATAACATCACCTCCAAAAATTCATTAACAGTAGCTCATTAGTTTTGAGCTAAAACCAAACGATTTGATGACTTGAAGCAGCATAATATATTATCTACTGAAATATGATCCACATAACCATAAAATTCACCCTTTTAAAGTATACAATATAGTGAGTTTTAGTACATTAATAAAGTTGGTTAGCCATCATCATTATCTAATTCTAGAAAATTTTCATCACTTCCCCCCAAAAAAGTCCCAGGCCTGTTAGCAGTCACTCCCTTTTCTCCTTTCTCCCAGCCCCTGGAAACAACGAATCTACTTTCTTTCTCTATAGATTTGTCTATTTTGGACATTTCATATAAATGGAATCATATAATATTTATTCTTTTGTGTTTGTCTTCTTTCACTAGGCACAATGCTTTCAGGGCTCATGCATACTGTGGCATCAATCAGTGCAGTTGACCCTTGAGCAGCACGGGAGTTAGGGGCATTAACCCCCCATTCCCTGGAAAGTCAAAAAGCCACATATAACTTTTGACGCCCCCAAAACTTAACTGTTAAAAACTAATAGCCAGAAGACCAGAAGTCTTACCAACAACAAACAGTTGATTAACATATTGTATATGCTACCTGTGTTCTTACACTAAAGTAAGCTAGAGAAAAGAAAATGTTATTAAGAAAATAAGGAAAATATATTTCCTATATATTAAGTGGAAATAGATCATCATAAAATTCTTCATTTTTTATTGAGTACACTGAGCAGGAGGAGGAAGAGGAGAGATTGGTCTTGCTGTCTCAGGGGTGGCAGAGGTGAAAAACAGCTGTGTGTAAGAAGATCCTCACAGTTCAAACCTGTGTTGTTCAAGGGTCAACTGTACTTCATTCTTTTTTATGACCAAATAATATTCTGTTATATGGACATACCACATTTTATTTATTCACTCATCAGTTGATGAACATTTGGATTGTTTCCACTCTTGACTATTATGAATAATCTATGAACATTTGTGTACATGTTTTTGTATGGACACATGTATTCATTTACCTTGGGTATATATACTTAGGTGTGAAATTGCTGGCCACATGGTAACTGTATATTCAACTTTTTGAGAAACTGCCCACTGTTTTCAAAATTGGCTGCAACATTTTATAACACCAGCAATGTGTGAAGTTTCCAATTTCTCCACATCCTCACCAACACTTGTTTGTTGATTATAGCTGTCTCTTGATTATAGTCTGTCTTTTGATTATAGCTATCCTAATGAATGTGAGTGGTATCTCATTGTGTTTGATTCAAATTTCTCTAATAAAACTCATAATGTAGGGTATCATTTCATGTGCTTATTGGCCATTTGCACATATTCTTTGGAGATGTTTATTCAAATTCTTTGCCAATTTTTTAATTGGGCTTTTTTATTGTTTAGGAATGTATTGTTTTAAATTAGAAAAACTGATATTTTATTGTCTTGTGAAGGGTAGATTCCCTCTTGGTTATATGGCCATTGCCCTGGAATTAGCTATTACAGAATCTTTGGAGACTCACCAAAACTATATCGAAGGTGTATCTTGTGAGAGAGCTGGTGTGAGAAATTAATCATGGAAAATGTGGTAGATCCATTTCTTGAAAGCTTGTGATTCAGGCCGAACCGTATGTCTAAGGATTCACAGGTAAAGGCTAATTTCCAGCTGATGCTGGAAACTACTCTAGTTCAGTGAGTATAATTTGGGAGAAAAACAGCTTCAGTGTAAATTAGTGGTACAGTGCCCTTAAACCTAAGGTGACTGTGAAATTTCTTTCCTTAAACCATGACACCTTTAAATAGGAAAGAGGTGGTATTAACAATGCTCCAGGACAGTAGGAAAAAACTTGTCCTCTTGCAGTGATGTCCCTGCTAGTCTATGACACTACTGGAAGCACTTAATGCTTGTGACATCACCACAAAAGGGCAAACTTCTGGCAATCAGTGAAGTTCCTAACAGTGACGGCACATGGAGGTAAGGACGAATAGCAGGCATAAACTTATTCAACTGGCATTTGGAAGCCAGAGAAACTGGCTTTCTGCTCAAAGGGCAAATAACTATTTGTCCACTTAATCGTACCTGAGAGTGTAGATCAGATCATGTTTGTTACAAACACACAGATATAAAATTCATATTTTAAAAATATTTGTCATAATTTACAACAGTTCCTATATAGTAATAATGTCTATAAAATGTTTGCATTTTATGTATCATTTTCTATTTTGCTTTTGAGAATTTCAAAGCAATTTGGGCCAGTTAATCTAAAAGTACATGTATCCTAATTATCTGTTTTTAATATGTGTTTCTCAGTGTAAAATGCTTTATATATGGTTCATCAAGTTTTATCTCATTTGGATAAACTTCTTATTTTTGTAATGGCATCCTTATGAAAGACTGTATCTAAAATATAATGTTTACTATGGATATATTATCTGAAAGAAAATATTTCCTGTATCAAATTATAACACTTTTTGCCAAAATATATCATTTATACCTCTGAAATTCAAAAGTCATTGAATTACACCATAATTCTTAATTAAATTTACATTGCTAAAATTTTTAAGAATTTAAGTTTATACTTCAATTTCTCTGATCTTAGGATCAGGACTATTAATTTTACCTAATTTCTTTTGCACAAAGAAATTTGCATAACTACTGAGATTTGTTTTCAAACATTCTGGTTTTCCCTGTTTTAAAAATAGCATTTAAGTGAACAACTAAAGGTACCCACGAGTCCTACATCCTGTGAATGGAGTGTCACTACTCATAACTACTCATATTCCTCTGTCTTTTAATTATAATCTCTATTATGGGAAAAGTGCTACCATAGTCAAAGCACCAATCGTTATAATTTTATCAAGCACAACACAAGGATAACAATGGTCCCTCTATATTAAGAACACTGTACTTTATCTATAGCCTTTCACACTTTGCTGGTAAGTGTGTCAGTGTACAGAGATATAGGGAATCGAAAACAAGATGAAATACTGCCAGTATGATCACCAAGGCTGATTGTGCTTCACCAGAGTGGAACTCCCCTGAAGTATTAAGATATGCACACCAGCTTTGGAATAATCTTATTTAGAGATCACTTTGACTGTTTTTCAGCAACTAAGTGGGGCCTCAATTGTTCTCTGGTGGTCCCTTACATTCACCTTTCTTGTTATTTGGGACACCCATTTGCTGTTGACATTGATGGGTTCACTGGATACAATCTAGGTCACTAGGAAAATGGGTCCAAATATTTCTGACACCCTAAGATTTCAGGAAGGAGGTCATGAGCTTCCAAATTGGTGAATTCAATGATCTCACCACTTGTTTGATAGGCTCCAGGACAGTAATAGTTTTCTGATGGTTTGGTTGAACCTTCAAAAAAAATAGCAACAACAGCCTGTGTATCAGAATGTTTCACAAATTTGCCCAAATTCCCATATTTGGCATTCCAGTGAACTGAGTGAAACTGCAGCATATTTCTGTAATATTTATGCATCGAAGAATCCTGCTCATGGAGGTGGCCTTGTTACAAGCAAAATCAGAGCTCTCTGTTGGAACCAGTGAGTGGTTCTCCAGTGAGCACCGATTGTCTTGGGAATTGTCAAACTCTACATCGACACAGAGACTTTGTTGTGATTCTCTAAGCAGTAGTTTGGGCATAGAAGAAACATATAAGTTCAGGAAAGGGTCATGCTTGACTATTTTTAGTTTCAAGATCAATAGAGGATTGGCACTCTTCATTGGCGATGGAGAGAGTGTCATGCCCACACTTTGAACTGTCTGGCACATCTCTCTGTTATGGGATGTGCTCTCGCTGGTGATTAGGTTCAGAAATTAGCACTTAACTCAAATCAGCTCTACTCTAAATCCTCCAGGATACACCCAATTTTTCCCTTTTAATTTTTTTCGGGGGGGTAGTTGTTGGGGAAGACTAGAATTAGCCTTTGCCTACCTTCATGCATCTTACTTATGCATTAAATAAATCAGCACGTACCCACTGTTTTGGTAGTAAACTTACTTAGCTTCTCTGAACTTTGTTTTTCACAACAGCTAAATCATAAAATAACATGGACCATGAAATATAATAACTCAAGATATACAACACTGGTCCCAAAATTTTGAGCTCTTTATGCAATTCCAGTTGTTTACATTGGTGTTGTATTTACAGACAACTTCTTTCAGACTTGTGCATTTCTCTTGCAAGGAAGCCAGCTATTTCGTTTTACTCAATCTTTGCTCATTCTGGATATGCTGTTTTTGAAGACAAAAATGAACTCGGGAATCTTGGAAACCTCTGTGTGCTAGGATCCATGGTGTTACTTTCCGACACTACAGTTTAGCGGTAATAGGGGTAAATAAACCATACTCGGAGCGTTTTACTTTTGAAGGAACTGAGCTTATCTATGGCCCGGAGCTCTCACCCATGTCTCCTGAGATTGTCTATTATTTCCATATGCCTATATGACATTG
The DNA here is from genome assembly GCA_963575035.1 of Avahi laniger. Classification (NCBI taxonomy): domain Eukaryota; kingdom Metazoa; phylum Chordata; class Mammalia; order Primates; family Indriidae; genus Avahi; species Avahi laniger. The sequence goes on from CAUYSK010031270.1 coordinate 5,023, forward strand.
ACACCTTAAAGGAAATTAATATTTGCTACCACGCTCAGAGTTGAATAAAGCAATAATGACAGAAATAAGCAATGCTTCCAGGTAGTGCCCTCAGTGTGCTGTCGCTGGAACCTCAGTTACAATGGTTTATAGAGTTACTGCTTTAATGTCCATTATGATAAAATAAAGACTTCTGGTGAATTTTGGCAGTTTTATTTCCACCTCCTTTCTCTGTATCTCTGAAGAATATTAATTATTTTAGTTTGTCCCCTCAGTTTTACTTGGAACATTCATATGCTATTGTGTACATTAGCATGACAAAATGTGTGGTTTGCATTGGATAAAGAATATGAGCATTTGGGGCATTTTAGGCTAGGCTTGAGGAAGAGGAATCTTCTCTCACACTTGGCTTTTGGATTCCCAAATGTTTATGTCACAGTGAAAGCCAGAGAAGGCAGTCCAGCTTAAGTTCTTGCTGTTGTTGTTTTAATACAAAATCTTTTCTTGGCTCTTTTTCTTCTCTAAATAACTTTTTAATTATAATTTCAAAAATATTATATACATATTTAACAATTATTAGAAAATTTAAATGAGAAATAAAGAATACTCACAATTTCACATATCGAGAGAACTGCAATAAACACTTTAAAGTATGTTCTTTTGGATCCTTTTCTAACATCATATTTAATGGCTGAGTAGAATTGCATGTTAGGAACATACAAGAACTAAGCATAGTGGTTAAGGCATGGTCTTTTGGAGGCAGGCTATCTGGACCAAATCTTGGTCTTACCCTTTACTGTATATCTCTGGGTAAATCATTTCACTACTCTGTGCTTCAGTTTACTCAACCACAAAATAATAGTAATAATAGTTCTTACTGCATAGGATTTCTTCAAGTATTAAATGCATTAAAAATTGTACAATACTTGGAACAGTACTTACACATAGTACATACAATGTGATTACTCTCATTTTCATTACTCATATTACTGCTATTGTTGGACATTCAAGTTCACAGTTTTACTTCCTCAATAAACTTTCTAGTAGTTAAATCTTGAGCGTATCCTTATCTCTTTAGAATTCTTAAAAGTCGAACTGCTGGCTTTAAAAGTATGCACATTTTGAATGCTTTTGGTATATATTACCAAAATGTTTTTCAGGACGTTCATACAATTTTATGTTCTTACCAGTAGGATACGAGAGTCCATTTTGATCTTTTAAAATTATGATTTGAATTTTTTTTGTCAGACATAAAAAATTACATTTTATTGTGAATTTAATATATATTTCTTTTATTATTTATTCTGTTACTGTTCAGCGCTGTACTCCTGGCACCCAGAATAATGTCTGGCACAAAGCAGATAATTGATAAAGCCAAAAATGTATGGACTTATTGAATATATGTGTGTGTATATATATATGCATATGTACATGTGCTTACACACACACACTTGCACATATGCACACTATACTTGAATTGTCTGTTCCTATTTTCATGATTCATTTTGTCAATGGATATGCTAGAATTTTGGAGCACCAGCTGAGCAGCTCCAGCTTCAGAAGAGGGAACAACTCAATCAAGAAGATTCATAAATAGCTGCCATTAACCTCCCCACTTTTTATGTGTGCAGCTTTGTCTGAGTGGTTGTGTCCTCCTCTGTGACTCATAATAGCATCTGTGTCCATTAGCACTGGAGTCCCACACTGAAAAACATGTTACCTTATACATATTTAAGATACAGCACACCATTTTCTTCTTGTATATCTTAGGCAAATCTAATATTCCCTTGGAATTTTAGTTTTCCTGTCTATAAAATGGAGAAAATGATACTTGACCCAACCATGTCACAGGGTTGTTATAAAGTGAGTCCTGGGAAAGTGTGATCTGCTTTGAAAGAGCATCCCAATGTGCCTCATAAGGGCCGCTAATTATTTCCTGGATATTGCTTGACTCAAGGGCAATGACAGTGTTGGATACCTTCTCTTCTCTTCCAGATTGCCCATTACTGGCCAGGCAGCAAGTGTTAAAAATAAAAAGTTTACTTCAGTGAAATTATTCCAAGTGTTTATCAGTTTATATAAAACCCTCAGGACTTTGATCCATGTTATTTCTAGGACTTAATTTTTACCAGGGGCTAATCGATAAGCTATAGTCAGATATTCATATTGCTGTCGTTTTCTTCAAACTGTGTACGTGTTGACAATTTACATGTTCCTAAAATTTCAAAAATGAAATGGAGACACAGGAACTAAAAATGCCTGGGATAAGCAATGTAATTCAGAGGGGAAAATTATAAAGAAAATAAGATATTGTCCATGTTTTTACTATAGACTTTTTAAAATCATGCTGTTGCTTGTCATATTACTACAGAATATTGGGAATTAACTTAATTTTCCTCCTTATAGATTTTTAAAAAATATGCTGCTTTTGCTATACGGGGTCTTCTCTGGTTTCATATTGTATTATCCTGGATAGAGCTGGAACCCATTCTACTAAGTGAAGTATCCCAAGAATGGAAAAACCAGCACCACATTTACTCACTGTCAAATTGGTTTTAACTGATCGACACTTAAGTGCATATATAGTAATAACTTTCACTGGGTGTTGGGCAGATGGGAGGGGGAAGAAGGAATGGGTATATACACACATAATGAGTGTAGTGCGCACTGTCTGGGGGATGGACACACTTGAAGCTCTAACTCGGGTGGGGCAAGGGCAATATACATAATCTAAACATTTGTTCCCCCATAATATGCTGAAATAAAAAAGAAAAACAAATAAACAACAAACTTGGTTTCACATTAGAATTCCCTGGGAAGCTTGAATACAAATCCTCATGCCTGTGTCTCCCTCCCAAAGATTCAGATTTAATTAACATCAGGAATGGCCTGGGCTCCGGGATCCCAAAATGATTCCAATCATCTAACTCCAACCATAGTGTTAGAAAACTTACAGAGAGAAGAGACTGTGGCTTCTGGAGAAAACTAAATGAACAATTCTTGCTATTTTGATAAGATTAAAGTACAGTGAGACTTCTGGATGGTGCTCATGGCTGCTGAACTACCCTGAACTTTCAGTTTAGTTTCTCAGTCTACACAGCTCACTGTCCTGCCTTCACTTCAGGCAAACCAATTTCATCCATCAGCAATGCCCCAAAGAACTGTGGGAGTATTCCCTTCCTGACAGCCTAGACCTTCAGTTCCTGAAACACTACTATCTGTAGAAGCAAGGCAGACAGACATTTTGCGATGGGTATTCTCTCAGGGCTACACTTTAGAGATTGTCCGTGATTCCTGGCGCCAACAACTCTATGGATTAAGACTCCTTTTCTGACTGCCCATCCATCTCTCCAAGTGTTTCTCTCTTCTTGACATTGCTTCTCAGATAAAGCAGCCTGAGTGTGATGGCTAGGAGGTGGCCCCTTGGGACAGGCAGGGTCCCAGTGCCACCGGAGCCAGGCTGAAAGCTTTGATTGTGAGCTATGGTCATCCTCTTCCTGATCTCTGGTTAGGACCAATAATGAACTGTCTGGCTGGCAGAAAAGAGGGTTTATTTCAATTGTAATTATGTAGGAGAGGTACCAGTGGCTTTTAAAATGGGGATAATGCTCAAATGCTAATGGGATAAAAATCAAATAATAAACAAACCTATGGTGGACTGTAGGTTAAAAAAAGAATTTCTTTTAACCATTACTTCAAGAACTACAGCTATTTTGACAGCCAAGTGCTCTTTAAGCCACACTTGCAGATAAGTACTAGCTCGAGGTGTCTTCTTTTTCTTTTCTCCTTGTCCCCTGTTCCTCCCCCATTTCTTCTTTTCTCCTCCATCAGCATTTTCAGGGTGAAGGAAAATATATCCTGGTACCCTTAGCAGAGAAGTGAAAAGCAGAGAGAACAGACAGCCCTTCCTGAGAGTTGCCTCTATGCCAGATGCATTATGTAACAAAATATCCTTTAATCCTCACAAAACCCCATAAAGGGATATTATATACCATTTTTTTAAAATGAGAAAAACCAGGCTCAGATAATAAAATACAATTTTCCAAAGGATGCATAGCTACCACGTGTGAGAGCCAGGATTGAAATTCTAAGCTATATGACGCCAAAGCCCAATTTCTTTACATCACGCTGGACTGAGCTGTTAACTGCCCTCATCCAACCAGTCAGTGATATCATGTTCAACGTGTCCACAGACAGGGTAAAAGGCCCCATTTGGGCCCCATGACTCATCTGGTTACACTGGACCATCAGTACAGCTCAAATTTGAGTTTGGGTCTCTATCTTGTGTCCAACTCCAGTCATCCTCTTCTCAACAGGTGTCTATGCCTGTGACCCTGGGGGGACCCACATGAGATGTTGGGGGTGGGGACTCTATGACCACAGGGACAGACCCATCCTAAGGATCGACTCTACCGAAGCTGATTCTATGCATTCAGCAGCTTTACTTCTCAGGGCAGGCATTTCTTACATCTGTAAAAGATGGAAGGAAGAAAATCAGAGAGAGGAGAGTCCCAGGCTTGCACAGTACAGTGGTAAACTCAATGCTATTTGCTAATTATCAGCTCTGTGATTCAGGCCTTCCCAGATCAATGCACCAATGGGAGAAAGGACCCAAGTGAGTGAAGTGTTTTGCTTCTGGCCAAGCCCATATCTTCCTTTGGGAGCAGAAGATGCTGCAGCAAAGGGAATTGCGAAGTCAGGCCCCCAAAATGTGTAAGATTGAACACAGGAAATGCATCATTCATTGAATCCCTTGGAGTTCTTGGATATCATTATCTGATGATAGATGTGCTTTACCATTCACAAATGGGAATAAATCCTAAACATAATAACCTTTTTATTAAAAAGCTAGACTTTAATTTTTCCGTGGGTCAAATGTGTACCATGCATACATTTATAAATCTTTTTGGGCTGTTGGAGCGCTGGTTTGGTGTTAATAATAAGAAAAGAGGTTTTGTTGCTGTGTGTTTTTCCTCTCTTCTTTCTGAGGTTGTGGTGGACAAGCAGGCATTCAAATTTTGCAACTGTATAGCTAAAATGACACCCCTGCGCCATGGTTTTAGGCTGCTTTTCCAGGAGCAGGCACAGATGGTGTTTCTGTCTCCTCCACAGAATATTTTCGGATGTAAAGTCTCTGAAATAAATTATTCAACTGAGGCCAAAATAGTCTCTGGGAAAAAAATCCTATGTGAATAGGAAATAAGAACAGCCTCGCTGGGGCTGAAAAAAACTGCAGCTGGTTTTTAGAAATGGTAATATTTGTAATAATGTTTGCATTGGGAATGCAAGGAGACCTGGGATGGTGGAAAGGAGTGCTGTGTTAGTGGTTGTGTTCTCTTTTCTTTCTTGTCCTTTCTTCTCTCTCTTGCTCTTAGGGATTAGTGAAGAATAGGCAGGAGTTAGTACGTCTCAAACTTGAATGAGCACATGAATTACCTACAGATTTTGCTAAAATGCACACTTTCATCCTGTGTGTCGGGAGTGAGGCCCAAGATTCTACATTTCCAACAGGCTTCTGGGTTAAACTACTGTTACTGGGCCACGGGTCGCACTTTGAGTAACAAGTGTTGGAGGAAGTTCAAATAAATTATATAATGGAGTAAAACTATGCTTTGTCAACCTAGTAAATTAATTATTTCATTTATTCCTTCAGTAAGTATTTATTGCAATCTGTTTTGTGCCTGGGCACTGGGCCAGGTGTTGAGGATACAGTGGTGAGCAGACAGACTCTGTGCCTGTCTTTATTGAGCTTGGAGCCTGGTGTGTACGACAAACTTTAATCAAAGAATCATATATCAAAATATATTGTGGCTGTAGTAAGTCCAAGGAAGGAGGTGTACAGGTGCTGTGAAATCTTAACATAGGGTGTCTGCATTACAGGGTCCGAAAAGGCTTCCCCGAGGAAGTGATATTGAGCTGAGATATGAAGATAATAACAGTAGTCATTATTACCATCGTAATGAACAGCTAACCATTACATAAGCATCTACTTTGGGCTGGTACTTGAGTAAGTCTATTTCTGTCCATTAAATCATTTAATTTTCATAGCAACCTCCTAACATAGGTGCTACTATTTAGCCAATTTTACAGTGGAAACACCTGAGGCTCAGAGCACTTGCACAAGGTCACACAGTCAGTACCCAGCAAATGCACGACCCAAACACAGAGTGTACGTATTCTTAACAACTCCACTTAACTGCTTTCATTTATCATCCTTTAACCCAGGAAACCACTGAATCAGCTTAATCAAATGAATCAGCTACTTTCTTCCTTATCGGGAATCGTATTGGGGTCTGATCTGCTCTTGCTGGTGGAATATAGCAGGGAAAGCTCTGGGCAGGAATCAGAAAGTGTGACTTTGGGTCCTGACTTTGCCAGTAACTTGCTGTGAGCTCCAACAGCGATCCTGACAGCTACCACTTTTCAAGCACCTTCCGTGTGCCAGATACTTTGCCAACAGCTTGACATACGAGTACCTCGAATTTTTAAGATAGTTTTGCAAGATCAGAGTTATGTATTAATATCTGCACTTTACAGGTGGGACACTGAAGCTTGGAGAAAGTAAAGTGGCACAATTTGTAAGAGGTAGGGGATGGGTTTGAGAGGTCGTTCATTTTTAATAGCGTAGTACAGCAGTTCTCAAAGTCTGTGGCCCCTTCATGATGTCTAAAGGCCTTTTCAGGGAACAAGTGGTCAAAACTATTCTCATAACAACACTAAGACCTTATTTACCTTTTTTTTTTTTAAATTGTGTTGACATTTGCAGTGATGACCCAAAAGCAATGGTGAGTAAAGTTGTTAGTGCCTTAACAAAATATTTAATTTTTTATTAATATTAGTGATGTTAGTTGTGTAAGTTGAATAGCTTTTTCCCTAGATGTATGAGGATTACTTATAAACACACTCACACAGATAAAAGTTTCAGAAAATATAAATGTACCTGCACCTGAAAGCTAATGCCTAGAAATATGTCAGTGATCAGAGAGGCCTGTGATGGGATAATACCCTGGAAGAAATTGTTGTGAGCAACACGATTTGAGCTTTCAAGTGAAAAACAGAATTTTGGAAAACTTGTATCCGCCACCATGAGCTTGTCAGCTTCCCAATTCTTAAAGCCCTTTTTTAAATGACAGCAGTGGTGACCTTAACAGACTGGTTTTTAAAAATTTGGGGAGAAGATCTGCAAAACCCAGGTAACCAATATCTTCCAAATGTCCATTGCATAATGTTAAAAAATCATGCATGGGTGAAAGAGCTGTCGAAAATACAAAGCAGACCCACGGATTATACTATAACCAAATATGAAAAGTTCATTGATAACTTGGTTTCAGATTCTACATTAAAACTAACCTTTATGAAAATATCACTTGTCAAGTTTTGTGCACTATTAAAGAAGAGCAGCTACAATGATCTTAAAAAGCTATTAAACTATTCCCCTCTTTTCCAATTACGTATCTGTGCGAAATTGGATTTCCTTCATATACGTCAATCAAAACAACATATAACAGTTTGAAGAAGCAGATACGATAATCAAGCTGTCTACTCTTCTTACCAAATGTTTTTTTATTTTGGAAACTATTACCTCTCTTAAAAATATATTACTTATGTCAACATCTAATGAGTTTATTATTGTTATTTTTAAATGTGTTAAAAAAACATTTCTTAAACTTCTTAGTTCTAATTTTGAATACATTAAATATTGATAGGTATAATACACATAAAGTTCTTTTGGGGTCCTCAGTATTTTTTAGGAGTGTCAGGGGGTCCTGAGACCAAAAAGTTTGAGGACCCCAGCGTAGCGCATGAGAGAACGTGGGCTCTGGAGCCAGGTCTGCCTGGGTAATCTTGACCATTATCTCTTAAGAGATGTTGGACCTTGGCAAATTATGCCCACTTTCTCTGCCTTGGTTTTTCCATCCATGTAACAGGTATAAAAACAATAGTTCTGCCTCCCAGGGTCATGAATGATAAATAATTTGACACAGATAAGCTCTGAGAACACTGCCTGACAGCGTTAGCTCTTGTCTAATTCCTGAGTCAGCGTTCTTTCCACTAGATTCACGTTTCCGAGCTTCACTTTCCTTATTTCTGAGATTTTTAAAGGTCCTCTACCTTAGCCATTGCGTGTTTCTGTAAATATATTCCCTATGATTAAAAAAATCATAGAGCGGCATTTTAGCTAGAGATAGTGCCAGAGTAGAAAACGCTGTTTAGCCTCTGGATGGAGGTTACCTGCACTGTATGGAAAAAGGAAGTTACCTTAAAAGCATTCCTAGCTCTGCCATAGATTCAGAGGTGCTTTTTGGATTTGAACTTAGATATTTTCTAGAATTTCCCAAATTCAAGTAAATCTGATCCAGTATTTTGATTATGAAAGAGAGCATCTTCCCCCAACATGCCAGTGGGTATCCAGTCGCACTCAGCTTTCCAGGAAATGTTTATGGAGCCCCTTCTGTGCAATTGGCCCTATTCTAGGGAACAGTGGGAATGAAATAGACAAAAGCAAACAATGGCAGGAGCGGTGTTCTGGGTGTGTATATCAGGGGAGAGACAAACAATGAACACGTAGTAAAATATATAGTGCATTCACTGATAAGAAGTACAATGAAGAAAGATAAAGCAGGGAGAGGTGATAGGGCCCAGGCGGTGAATATGGGTTACAATTTTCTTTAGGTAGGTCAGGAAAGGCCTCCCCGCAGCAGTGATTTTGGAGTAAAGATCTGAGGGACTATGTGGATATCTAGACAAGAGAATTCCAGGCACAGAGAATCACAGGCACAAAGAAATAATCGGGATCTGTCTGGCATGTTGGAGGAACAGCAGAGAGGCCAGTGCGTGGTAGAGTTGAGTGAGCACGGCAAGTGTGTAAGAAGGTATGATCCGAGAGGTTCGGGGTTCCAGGCCACACTGGGTCTTACTGGCCTGGACACCCTGATTTGAAAGTCACTGGAGACTTTTGAGAAGGGAAGTGACATGATCTGAGAGATCCTGGTGGCCAGCGTGGTAGCAATGGAGGTAGTGACACACGGTCAGATTCTGGATCTAATTTGAAGCTAGAGCCAACTGGATTTGCTGATACGTGGGATTTGTGGTTTGGGAAAAACAAAGCAGGCCAGGATTGCTCTAAAGCCTGAGTAACTGGAGGGATGGAATTCCAAGAATTGAGACCAGGAATACTGAGAAAGGGCAGGTTTCTGTGGGTGTGTGAGGGAGAAGACCAGAGCTTGCGTTTGAATATGTTCATTTTGGGGTGCTTATTAGGCACTTATATTTCTTTCAGATATGCTGAAAAATGATCCAAAATCAGTAAAAACAGCTGATACATTGTTAGGAATTGCTAGGAAAAAAAACCAGTAAAGCTGGCTGATTTTGTAGGAAAAAAAAGAAGCCTGAAATTTTACATAGAAGATTTTTTTTTTTTTTGGTACGTCATTCTGGTGCAGTTCCAGAACTGAACACCCTATGCCAGGTGCGGTCTTATTAAAGTTTTGCAAGAAAAGACTATCTGTTCTAAGACACAATGCCTCTACTTGTGGAACTAAAAATAGCTCGGCTCTCATTCCCCAGCATGTGCCGCTAATTGGTCGTCCACTCCACGTCCATGCTGGCTTGACAAGTTTTCAAGGCTCACCTGTCCACCACTCACACCACATCTGGGTTTTGATCCCTTTTAAATTTTCATGGCTGCTTTTGCCTTTCTCACAAACGTAACTTTCTCTACTTCATCCGTTCCTCTCGCCTATGCTGTCGTTGAGTGTGGCTGCCTGATACATTGTCATCTTTAATAACGAAAACAGCACTTTCCAATTTAGTATCATCTGTACATTTCATTAACATGATATTTATACTTTTATCCAGATATTTCAAAAGGATATCAAATAATGTGGATAAGCATTTTACAATTAAAGTAAGGGAAAGGTCATCTTTTTTTTTTTTTTTTGAGGACGAAAGGGACATGTTTTCTGTTGTTTTCAATAGCTCATTCACTCAGCAAACAGACAAGAAAAAGAGAGCAGGGATAGATTTTTTTTTTTTTTTTTTTTTTTTGCTGAGGACGCCAATTCATTTGCGGATTGGAGAGAATTGGCCAGACTCTTAAGTGTTGTTCCTTGTCCACATTATGGCACACATATTTTTGAAACAAAGACAAGCCGGAAACACAGATTTCATAACCTAAAATCTCTTTAGCTTCATCAGATGCCAATAAGCAACTGCAATGGCAGAATAAAACACACTAATGTGTTTTGACACAATAATCGTGCTTGTTTCTCCTTAACGAGCCAGGCTGGGGATTTCCAAGTTATAGAGGCACAGAAAGGCTGTCAAACTATCAGGTGTGCCCCATCTGTGTAAGGGGCATTTACTGAATGGGCCATCTGAATCCTTGTCTACATGTCAGCGATGACGCAAACATGACATCTCTCAGCTTGAGAGTTACTCTTCTGTGCAGACAACTTTGTGAAGTCATGGAGTGGCACTTGGAAAGGAATTTTTAACTGGGAATACATTTCATGGCTCAGCTGCAGGCTGAAGACTGCAGGAAGGAATTCACTTTCAGCGACTATGCGAATTTATGGATTAAGTCCATGTTATTCTGCACAGCTGGCCAACTAAGAAGCTTTACTTTTCTCTCCTCAGAGCTGAGAAACATCTCTTTAATGCTTTTGGAATGACTATTGCCAACTTTTCTTGATGATTTTTATTTTTGTTTCTCTCAACTGGGATATTTCTTCTTGCCTAGGCGATTTCCCAGCTAAGAATTTTTTGGCTAATGTATGAATTTTTTTTTTTTTTCTTGGTTGCCTAGAACTGACAGCAACTTGGAGTTAGGTTAATCAAAAAGCTGAGGCTCTAGTGCAAAGATGCAGAGGTGTTGTGATGGAACTTTGAACAGAAATGCAGTGAGGGCTTAGAAAAGACTTTATTAGAAAACCAGAGGGACGGCAGTCACCAGGGAGTTCACGTCCTCCACCTCTGCTTCTGTCTGCACATCTGCTTCTCTCTCAATAGACTCACATTCTCTGCTCCTCGTTCCACATGGTGGGGAAGATCCCAAGGCCACATGTTGTAGTTCCTACCTCAATCCTCTTCTCTATCTCTGCTCTAACTCCAGATTCCTGAGAGAGGGGAATGGGAATGACCAACTCACTTCAGGCTCCCACTGTTGGTCCAGGGGTCTATGAAATTCCCAAGCCTGGTTTCTATTACTCCATTGCTTTGGGTTAGGGGAAAGCTAAGGGGATGACCGTGAGCTGTTCGGATACACCAAAAAGTACCTCCACTATTGTTGGAGGAGAATGCCCGGGAAAAGATGAAAATGGATAAAGGACAGTAACGGGACACTAGAAAGGAAAATCTCGATTGTATTTTTCCTACAGAGTCAGTATCCCAAACATTTTGCCCCACTCAGAAATTGACGTGACCTAGGAGAGCAGCTGAGCAGATGGGTTGAAAACTCTGCAGGCTCATCGTGAGTTTTCAACACCTTGAAAACATCAGGCCTGGCCCTTGCTACCTAGTGCGTTATTGAACCACAGTGCATCTCCCTCTGATTGTGTCATGTGCTAGAGGAGAACATAAAGTTCTGTCTGTAGCAAATGCATTTTAAGTACTCTCTTAAAACCAAATGGAAGAAGGTAAACCTGATTGCTTGATTTTAGTCCTAGGATCTTGACCCATGGACAGATGTCAAGTTTGCAAGGATTCCATGTAATGAGTTCCCAGTAAGCCAGATGGTCCTTTAGATAGCTGTAGTTTAGGATTTTTTGGTTGTGTCTGGAAACTGAAATGTATGGGCTCATGTACTTGGGAAATCTGGGGTAGTGCTGGCCAAACCAAGTGGTTCAAACAAATGTCATCAGGATTTGGCCTCTCTTGAGTCTTTTTACTCCGATTTCCTCTGTGTCTGCTTCACTTCTACAACAGGCCTTCTCTGTATGGTGACTCCAGATTCTATATCTTCTGGTTCTCATTTTAAAAAAAGAAAAGAGAAAGACCTTCCCTTGTGCCCTACCCCAGCTCCTTTCTCTTGCTCATTCTCGCAAAAGTCCAGGGATATCTTTGATTGACCCAGTCATGAGCCAATCACCGAGTGCAGAGGAGGTGGTGCTCTGATTGACCAAGCCTGGGCCATGTGCCAAATCCTGGAGCTGAAATAGAGACAGCTACAGCTTGACCATGGGGATGAAGCACCCGGCAGGGGTAGTTCCCAGAAGGAAACTCAGGATACTGACACCCAAAGAAGGGAGAATAGATGCTGTGAAGTCAGTATCCACAAATGTCTACTATGTAGGCTAAGGAAGAAGGAGAAACTTACACAACTTACTATTGTAAAAATGTAATAGTGATAGGTGTTCTCTATAAGGTATTTGGAAAACAAAGAGAAGCTAAATTCTGAGACATCTAGGAATTAATGAGAGTTTTTCAGAAAAGATAATATCTGTGTTGGGCCTTGAACGATAGGAAGATTTTGATTGGTGAAATGGGGGAGGCAGGGTTGGGACAGGGATTCTAGGCAGAGGGACCAGTATGATGATATACTCAGAGCTGTCTAAGGGGGTGGTACATTCTGGAGGATGCTAGACCAGTGTGTATTGAAGACATGTAGGTCAATACAAATAGGACATTTCTGACCTTTGAGACCTGAGTTGTTTTCCTGTTGTTGAATGTGTGTATTTACTGAATATTCATATACATAAGCCTTCAGCTCTCAAATTATATACAAGCATGGGAATATTGTGTGCAATGGTGAAATTAGCAGGGACTCTGGATTCAGGTATGAATCTCAGCTCAGCTACCTACTCACTGTATGCTCTTAGAGAAGTAATTTAGGTTTTTTAGCCTTCATATTTTTCTCTCTAGGATGGTGATATATCTACCTCGTACTGCCTTTTTGAGAATATCTGAGTTTCCATTTGCAAATCACCCAAATGGTGTCCAAGATATAATAGACTCTCAATGAACACTAGTTGCTTTCTCTCCCATTCCCCATGTATGCACCCACATGGTTTCTAGTAAGAACATGAAATTGATTTATTTTTATGCACACTTAGCAACCACTTCTTGACCACAGCATTCAGTGCTATGCTCTGACTGGGCTATGTGTAAATATTCTCCACTCTGCCCAGTGAGTGCCCCAGGAAGCTGGCCTTTAAAGACTGCATGAACTGATTCTCATGCCTTCCACCTAACAGTGGATTCAGAGAAATAGGAAACCAACAAAAGATGGAGACAGGAAAGAGGGTCAATTTGAAGTTTATATTCTAAAACTTCCCTTCCTGAAAAGTTGTCATAGTTCTTGTCCAACAGGCTTCTCCACCCACCTCACATTCTCTCCTTCCCTCTCTCCTGATACCCATTTCTTTCCCTTACTCCTTCAGGCCTAGAAGTGTACACAACACCCTGACATTAGTAGCCCCATAGAATGGCACTATCCCTTAATTACTCCTTTATTCATCCCTCCCCCAAAATACCCAATTGGACTGTACCATTGTTTTCCTATTGGGGACCTGACTAGCCCTGACATCATCACTCTTATTTGATAAGGGCCCCTCTAAAAATCAACTAAGATAAATGAACCCTTAATTCTGTAGGTAGGGGGGAAAATCCCCAGACTGAGTGGAGGCAACTGTAGCAATATTTAAAATAATTACTCTCTTAGGGAGATCTGTGCTCTCTTCCGAGGCACAGTGGTGCTTTCTTCTCTTTGTTTTCATAGATTATAAAAGGTCTGGTGATGAGCCTGGTAGAAGAAACAGCAGAAGATTCTTTTTCCCCTAGGTTGGGGTGGGGGTGGGGGGGAACAGTGGGAGATGAGGTTGTATCCAAAGCCCACTAGTTTTCTGTTCTAATGGGTTTTTCATCACATTTGAGTCTCAAATTGTTCCATGTAGAAGGTTAGCCACTTTGAAAGGCAAAAAAAAAAACCAACTCATCTTTTTGGATAAATAATATCCAACAAATAATCCTACACTCTTCTCTTTAAATATTGATACCTAATCCTATAAGAACAACTCTGTTAGGCATATGAAAGGTAGATGGATTCAAAGGGTCAAAGTGGGGAAATAGATCATAAGAAGTCAAGTGTCCATGGCATAGATGAATAGAATCATTTTTATGCCATCCAAGGCCAATGGATTCCATGCAAACTACTAAATTGAATCATTTTTTGACCTACAAAATGGCACTTTCTTAGGGCTCACATAATAGATGATTTATGCTCTTCTTAAAGAGAACATGGGCTTCATTTCCTTCCCCTTTTCTTGGGAGTATTTTCTCCTTACTTTAGTGTTAAATGCCAGATTTTTCTCTATTCGTTCCCCTGATAAAATTATCTAACAGATGAGTGTATAAATTTTGTCACAATATTTAATTTTTTATTAGTAAGTTTATTATATAACCTGTATTGACTCTGTTCCTTTATTTACTATGCCGCCTTTTGATAAACATACACAAATCAATATAATTCCAGAAGATAAAACCCGATTACCACTGGAAACTAATGCCTAGAAATATAGGACCTATTAATGATCACAAATCATTTGGGCCAATACTCTATTGGCTATTAAAAATTCTACTCTCAGTTAAAATTTATTTTTAAAAAATCTAGTCTTAGCAAGAAATATCCTTTTATTCTGCCATTTACTTTAAATAATTGTGCTTCCTTATAAAACTAAGGGGTAGCCTACTAATCTTCAATGAATACTACCACATTCTTTGCAATACTGGCCAGCATATGTTTAAGATTTAAGCTTAGAAGGAGTTGTTTTGCTTAAAATAAAAAAAAAAACACCCAATTAGATACAAGCCAAGATTATGTAATGGATTTGAATCTGTGCATAAGAAGAGTGATGAGAGACTATTGCCATGGTAATTGTCTGGGGTACAGTTCCTCCAAAGGGAATATATCTGAATTTACAGAAAGTTAAAAAAAATCATCCTCTGAAACTAAAGCTAATACTGTCATCATAACAGGATTAGTTCTTTGCAAAGGGAACATACTAAATGATAATCTATGTATATACTGCTTGTAAGACAAGTGTGTCTTCTAAAGGCATCTAAAGAATCTTATGAGCAAGAATCTTTTCTATATATATGGAAAATGCAAAATAATAATAATAATAATAATAATAATATAGTCCCAGTTAACTTTGAGACATTATGCTGCAAAAGGTGATTTTTGGAAAAAAAATTGTGTGAAATTTCCAGAACAGTCTGTGTATAAAATATTTTGCCTGGTGATTATATCACGTGCCTATGATTTTTTAAACAGGAAAATATGACTCCTGTTGTTATAGGTCTACTAGTTTCCTATGGCTGTTATAACAAATTTACACAAACTTGGTGATTTAAAACAGCAGAAATTTATTGTTTCACAGTTCTGGAGGCCAAAAGTGAGAAACCAGTATCCTGTGGGCAGAAATCAGTGTGTTGTCAGGGCCATGTTCCCTTCTCCAGGAGAAAATCTGTTCCTCGTCTCTTTTAGCTTCTAGTAGCTGCTGACTTCTTTGACTTGTGGCCATATCATGCCAATCTTCAGGGCCAGCATCATCACATCTTTCTATGCTCTGTCTTCAAATCACCTTTCCCTCTGTGCGTTTTCTGATCTCCTTTTGCCTACTTTTTATAAAGGTACATGTGACTGCACTGAAGGTCCACCTTGATAACTCAAGATAATCTCCTGATCTCAAGATCTATGGTTTAATCATTTCTGCAAAGGGAGTTTTTCCATATAAGACAACATGTACAGATTCCAGGGATTGGAAAATGAATAATGTTGGGGCATTTTTCAGAATCCTATGATAAGGGATGTTATGTAAAGTGCAATAGTGATCTGAAGAACTAGATTTAGGAAACGAGGGTTAGGTCCTTGCATCTTTTTAGGTTTCCTTGGGAAAGTCATTTATTTGAGATTCACTTTCATCATCTATAAAATGGATATTGAGTTTAAGGAAATAGATGCTCCCTAAGGTTCTTTTTGGTTTCAAAATTATGTTAGGCATAAATAGCACAGATCCACCAGTATTTATCTTTTATTCTCTAAAGGTAGAGAGAAAGTCCTGGTATTTGGTGGATACAAAGTTTTCAACCACCAGAAAGATACAGGTAATGGTGGAATCAGGGTAAGTCTCCGGCCTCTGTCATTCGTCCAGCAAGAGCACAGAGACGGTGCCCTTTATTCTGATTTGGAGATCACAAGCAACCTTCTAACTATTAATTGCATGCTTCAGGTACCTCGATGCCGTGAAGTCCTGACCCCCACAAAAAATATGTCTTCTGGCTGAGAAGCCAAACTTTAGTGATTTCCTTAGGCTTGATCACTATAAATTGAACAAAGAAAATGTAGTTTCTTAGTCCTCCAAAGTTGAGTCTCCTGGTGAGCCTCCTCATCTCCTGAAAGAGCCTGGAATTTATTAATTTATTTAACAGACATTTATGTAATGCTAATAATAGTAATAATACTAATAGTGGCATCTCATATGCATTCAAGACTTATCCTGTGCATGCACAGGGCTAAACGCTCTACACGAATTGTTTCATTTGCTGTCCACAATTTTCCAGTGAAACAGGGTATTATTCAGTAAATCCTCACTGAATACCTACTGTGTGCCAGGCATGTGATGGTTGCTGGGAGATATAAGGATGAGCAGGGGACTTAACTTAAAGGAACGTAATGTCTAAAAGAAGAGACAGATATTAAGCAGAGAATCACAGAAACAAATGTCATTTACAACTGCATTCAACGTTACCTACCCAAGGGAGGTACGTGATGCTATTATACTCATTGCAGGGATAAGATAAATCACTTTGAGAAAAGTTTCGTGATTTGTCCCAGGTCACAACCTAAGTAGGAAGAGCCTGGCTTTTGATCCAGGACTGTTGACTTGGATGCCCGATTAGTAACCACTATGCCATGCCCTGTTCCTGGTTTCTCCATCACTATCTGAAGTTTAACATGACTGTCTTTTCTGCTGGTAATCTTTAAGTGGTCATTTTCCCACTCTGACAGCTTGGCTCCAAAGTTAAGTTTTATTGACTCTTTTGAACATTCCCAGTGTGTGGAAATTCTAAAAAGAGCCCTCAAGCCATTTCTGGCATCTATGACACAGACTTTAGATCTCATTCTATTAAGAGTTTGATTCAGCCCCACTTCTGAAAAGTGAAAGTATGTACTCAGTAAATTCCTGAAACTGACAAGAACTCCTTGGCTATTATTCAAAAATGTCTAATACCATGAACTAAAGTGCTGAGTTATTTCCGCTCTTCACACACAACACCCCACCCCCTTTAGAGTGCTAAACTATGTTTACCACTGGGTGCAAAACCATTTCCCCTTGAAGATAATGTGAAATAATTTGATAATGATGGTGGATTTGCAAGCAATGTTGATACAAATCTACTTAAATCTGCTGTGCTTTAAAAATTCTTTTCTAACTAGCCACATTTTGTATACGATAAACTATTAATATATGATTTTGAAATTAAACTTTACACACTATTAACTATATATGGCATTAGTAAACTCAGCTATTTTCTCTTATATTAACATAGCTACATTAAGTGTGAACTCATTTTAAGTTTTCTCCCCCCAAGCTGTAGTCAGTTTTTCATATATAAACAATATATTTTTTATGTGGGCAGAGCCAGAAAAAGCTAATATTCATGTATTTTTACAGTTCCTGTAGGTAAATACAAGCAGAAATGTTGACTTTATAGCCAGCTTAATTAAAAAAATACAAACTTGGTTTTAAGTGTTTTTTATATACATTGCTGTATAATATCATTCATATAATAACCAATCTGCCATTTAAAAAACATTAGACATTTTTTGTTTTTGTAATTTTAATTAATGACATAAAGAAATTAAAAGAGGTACTATTTCCCCTTTGAAATAAACTAGTTAGCAAATCAAGGAGTGACCCCTTGGATTTGCATAATCACCGTTACACACCCGATAACAAGGATTGTGACTGAGTAAACAGCACAATTCGAACTGAAACCAGCTACACAATTACCCAGTCCCATTTAAATTGGTGACAAATACCATTTAATTCCAAGTAGCTGCTCTTCCATTCATCACTGTTCCCAAATATAGCTATAATCTGTTGTAGCAAAAGATTCCCAAGAAATCATTTTCATTCTGCCTAGAACTGGTCAGCCCTATTTTAGAAATCCTAAAGTAAATACTTATAATCCCTGTTCTCTTCAAGTGATCACTCAAAGGGGACATGACATGTTCCTTTTAAGTGCCAAACAGCTGTTTCATTTCCCAATTAGAGGAGAGCACTGTAAATGATAGTTCTAAATAAATATATAATGTAATCTACCGATAAGGACAATGTAAATATTTATGGCAATTAGGGAAACAAATGTACACATATTTGAATATTCACCAGAGGCTGAAATTCATCCATTGTAGCCATTGCCAGAATAAGTCTCTTTAGTGGGTTCTGCTGGGGAAGTTGGGCCACTTGGGTGTTTTGCTGTTTGGCTGCCTCTGGCTCTAGAAGGGGCGTGCAGAGGGAGATTCCTGTAAAGGAACCACTTTCAGTAAACTACATTTCTAAGTGGAAGCTTTATTTTCAGCTCTCTTGGTTTCAAATCCTGGGTGGGGTGAAATTGGAGGTCCCCTGTTCCAACCCCTTGGCAAGATGCACTGAGAGACTGCAGAAGGGAAGGACAGAAGACAGACCATTTGCAGGGGTCTGGGCAATCTGTCTTTCTAATTAGAGCCCTACTTTAGTTTTCACGTCTGCATGGCAACCACAGAGATTCAAAACATTGCTTCAGTGTGGGAATATTTTTTTCCAGATAAGGTTGTATTCCTCCATAAGGCACATAAAAAGGAGGAATAAAAACTATACTATGCATACAACATTGTCATCAATTTTGTGCAAGTCTTTGTTTAAATTTAGGCCACAGTTGTTGGAGCCTTAGTTTTCCCATCATTAAAAAGGGATAGTGCTACAGTCCTTTCTAGCATCCTTATTCTGTGCTTTAGAAGACATTTTGGATGTCCAAGTATAATACTATACTTCAACTAAAAAAAAGGTTGAGTATTTTCTGATTATAAAAATAATAAGTGGCCATATCATAACGCAAAGATGAATTAATAAGAAGGCAAAAATAATTCTTTTTCCATTGTGAAAGTTTTCTCTGTATATGTACACATTACATATACAGTCATGTGCTACATAATCACATTTTGGTCAACAACAGAATGCATATAGATGGCAATCCCATAAGACTATAATACTGTATTTTTACTGTACCTTTTCTGTTTAGATACATAAACATCACTGTGTTACAATTGCCTATAGTATTCAGGACAGTAACATGTTGTGCAAGTTTGGAGCCTCAGAGCAATACTATCTAGGTTTCTGTAAGTACACCCTGTGATGTTCTCCCAATGACGAAATCGTCTAACAATGCATTTCTCACATTTCTCAGAACATATGCCCATCGTTAAGTGATGCATGACCGTATAGACTATGCGGAATGTTCATATTTAAATCCTGCTCTGTGATCTAGCTGTCGTGAACGTGTCATTAAATACTTTGTGAAAGTATGACTTTTAATGCTGCACAGTATTCCATTGTATGGATGAATCATAGTATGTTCAATGGTAACTAGTGTTGGAGACTTAGGTGGTTGCTAATATAAATGACTTCTTATGAAAATGCCTTTCCCTGGTGCGTTTTAGTCTCTCAAACTCTAATTTATCCTCATGCTAAGAATGTGAAAACAGGAAGATGCAACTCTGAATTTTGCCTGCTACCTGCTAGCTGTGTGATCTCTGTAGATGTTTAATTTTTCAGGGATCTTGGTTCCTTTATCTGCCAGATGGGGACCACGCGCCTATCTTTCGCGGCCACAGTGAAGGTATATTGATATGTATGTCAAGTGTCTGCCAACGGAAGGCTTCTCATATGATCAGCCTCCTTCTCTTTCCTTCTCTCTTTTTCTTAATCCAGGAGTCCAGGGAGCCTATGATTAGGTTTCAGAGTCTCTGTGAGAACCCCTGGAATTGTGTACAAAATTTTTCATGTTCAGATATATTTGGGGGGGAAAACATTCACAAGTATAAGAAGCACTAAAATCTCCTTCTGCTCTGTGGCTTTCCATGTTGCCGTAAAATGATAGAACTGATGTTTGCCTGTCCCCAACAGCTGCTTTATTAGCTCAAATTTCTCTTTTAATACCTCCCTCATCTGTTGGTGAGCTTACTGTTCAATGTGAACCCAGCCTGACACACAATATCTGTGCTGAAATTCCAAATTCTAAGGCACTTAGTCCACTGCCTGACACACAATAAGCACACAATGAACATTGCTTGTTCCTCATATTATTATACACATGAGGAAATTTTTAGAAGAGGCACATGCATCTTAAATGACTAGTTTGATTATGGAAGGTATGCTGCATATGAATGAGTTTCTCCCTCGTGCACATGCACAGCTGAGATCTGTATGGATTTGGACACGTTCTAAAATACTTCCAGGTTCCATTTATCTTGTGTAGGTTTAGAAACAGATCCAGTGAGCCAGAGATCACCATTGCTATCATATCATAAAAAAAAGGATGTGTGGTGGAGGAGAGAGATTTGACAATAGGCAAACATCAGTTTAAGACTTTAAAATAACCTAATGGTCCATCTGTCTTGAATAATTTAGACCACGAGTTGACCAGCAAAGGGGAAACTGCTGAGATTCTTTCCAATTGAATTCTTTGCAATTCTCTGATCTTATACATGATCTCTTTGAGAAATCTCTCAAAAGCTCAAAAGCGAGTGTGTTTTAGAATGTCTATTACATAGCTGGACTGCTCAGATGGATGGGTAAACTGAGGCAATTTCTCCATTTTGAAGTCCCAGGGGTGGGTCACTGATGCCACTGCATACTTTTTAAATTATTGATTCTTAAAACATTTAACTTCTGTCTTTCTGCTCACAGCAATAGCACTCCATGACCTCACTCAAGAAAAAAAGAGTTTTTGTTGTGTTTTAACTATGCATAACAGGTGCTTTTGGAAATATCTGGAAACTAATTCAGACCATCAGAAATGAGTAATCAAGAAAAATAGAAACTTGGACTCACTTTGTTCTTAGACTGGCTTAAGGAAGTGAATGTTTTGGAAAAACCCAGTTTGTTTTGAGCAAGCCAGTTTTCAGTAGCAAGGCTGAGGACCTCACTGTGTGTGTGGGAAAAAATGATTGCATCACTCTCCCTAGTATTTTCAGAAGCCAAACCAGAGGCAGCATCCAACTCCTGGAGCCTACTTTCTCTGTTCCTTTACCCATGCTACGAAGGTTAATTATAAAAAATTTTGTTCTGCCATCTACACTTGCCTACTGTGAAAGGTTATTGTAATTATGGCCCCGGACGAATCATGCCTTCCTGCCTCCATGGCCTAGTGCAGTCCCTTGCCACGCTGAGCTTTGGCTAGTGGGACATCAGAATATGTAACGCAGTCCAGGCAGGATGGCTCACACCTGTAATCCTATAGCACTCTGGGAGGCCGAGGTGGGAGGATCGCTTGAGGCCAGGAGTTCGAGACCAGCCTGAGCAAGAGCAAGGCCCCATCTCTACTAAAAATAGAAAAAATTAGCCGGGCATGGTGGCACATGCCTGTAGTCCTAGCTACTTGGGAGGCTGAGACAGAAGCATTACTAGAGCCCAGGAATTTAAGGTTGCAGTAAGCTATGATGATGACACTGTATGCTAGCCCAGGAGACAGA
>CAUYSK010031272.1:0-17771 GCA_963575035.1 Avahi laniger
CCCCCACCTGCGGCTGCCGCGCTGCGGGCGCCCGAGGGCGGCGGCGGCGGGGCCCGCGGGCGGCGGCACGGGCGGCGGCGCGGGCGGCCGCACCATATTGGGGGCCGCGGGCCGGGCGCGGGGCGGCGGCGGCAGCAGCAATGCGGCGGGCTCGGGCGGCGGCGGCGGCGGCGGCGTGCGCTCCGGGCCGGCTCGCGCGTTCGGGCCGGCGCCGCGCGCGCCCGCACCCGCACCCCGCCCGGCAGCCCGCCCGCGCGCTCCCGCCCGCGCCCGCCCCCGGAGCGCGGCGGCCTGGAGAGGGGCGCTGGCGGCCTGGCCGAGGGCGCGGCGCGCAAGCGGGGACCCCGGGGCGCCCCGCCCGCGCACCCCAACCCGGCGCGCGCCCTCCTCCGGGCTGTCCCCTGGCCCCAGCCGGCCTGGGAATAGGGGTCCAGCCAGGGCGCCCCAGCCCCCATTTCCCGGGACTTGGATTTAAAGGGACAGGAACTGCGTAATGGGAAGGCGCCCAGCACCCAGGGCGCGCTGCGCCCCTCCCGGGAGCCAGGAGGTGAGGCCGGCGGAGCAGGCCCGGCGAGCTGGAGAGCCTGTGCCCCTGTCTGCCAGCCAGGGCACCCGACCCTTCCCGCCCCGCGCTGCGCCTGGCTCGGATCTGCTCCACCTGCCCCGGACTTGACTGAGAGGCTCCTTGCAAACCACAGGTGGTTTTTTCCTATGACAAAGAATCCATCCCTGTTCCTTCTCGCAGCTTGGGTCCAAAGGGGGGTGAGGGGAGGGGTGCTCGCCTCAGAAAACATGTATTAGGCGAATCCTCCTTCCCACAAATTAAGTGAAAGTAGAGCCACAAGCACGCATCTTGAAGCTAAGTCACCCAAATCCCGTGCGCCCTGCGCCCTGGCCAACAGGTAGCCCCCCACTCCGGAGCAGTCGCGCTTGGGGGAGCAGAGTGGGATCACATCCGGCGGAGGGTCTCTCTCCACACATACGCTCCCCTCCACCACTCCCCAAGAGATGTCTGATTCTTGGATCCGAGTATCCTGGGACCCATTAAAAATGCATTTCCTGGACCACAAATCCGCAGGCAGCCCTCATCCCTCAGTCCCCCAGCTCTCCTGGAATAGTGCTGCAAGCGGCAGCGCTGCGCCCTGGGCTGCGGGGGTTGGGGAGACGGCACCCTCCCCGACCTAAGGGAGGGGCCCGGGGTGACAAGCACCGCGGTGAGCCAGGAATGGCCACAGACCCTGAGATTGAGGACGGGAAGAGACGCAGTTTGGAACCTCTGGTGAGCTGGGGACCCTGCTCACACCTTCCCCTGCCTGAGAGATCCCCGCCTTTGCCTAAAGCGCCTCCCAAAGGACTAGCAGCCCCTCCTGGAGGCTCAAAGTTCAACCTTGACCTCTGGCCTTGACCACCAAAGCCCACCAGTTTTGTTTTCTTTGTGCAGTTACAATGTATCAGAGCACTTCCCAGTCCTGTCTCCCCACTCCAGCAGGTTTCTCTAATTGCTGGATCAGGTCCATCTAGGACTTTACTGGAAGCTGCCAGTTGCTCTACGAAACATCTGGAGGCATCTACCTCTCACCCTGCAGCGTACCTGGGTTTGTGGTTCTCTGCTTCCTGGCCAACACTGGTATTATCAAACTTCTTATTTTATTTTATTTTATTCATCTAAACGGGTATGAAATAGTATCTCAGGGCTGTTCCAGTGTCAGTGAAAAATTACGTGTTGTACATGTGTGTGCAGAAGGGCAGCAATGTGTCGTTATGAGATTCAGATTCCAATCCTGGCTCCAAGGCCCAGTGGCTGTGTGGCTTTGGGTAGTCGCTTAACGTTTCTGAGCTCAGTTTTCTCCTCTGTAAAATGGGATCACAGCAGCTCCCATAGCGTTGCCGAGAGAATCCCAGGAGCTGTGCGCCTGGCACAGGTAAGCACACGGCAGGGGGGAAGTAGTGTTGTCATTAGGAGGCCAGGCTCCCGGCGAAGGCCACGGGTTCCGACGTGGGGACGCCAGCCCCCATGCTGTTGAAGTGAACATTGCTGTGACTCTTGTACACTCCACACGTCCTTTCTTCCATTCCGTTTCCAGCCCTCTGTTGCTGACTCAGCGGCCCTTCCTCGCACACGCAGTAGATTGCAGCGGAGATCCTGTTGGAAACCGGTGACTGGTTCCAAGCAGCTCCTGGGCGGGTCAGCATCTTCCCCCTCTGGCCCGGGCGCACCCCGCCCACTCGCAGTTCTAAGCCGCCCCCGCCTCCAGCTGCCCCCTCTCCTCTCCCACCGTCGGGGTAACTGCAGCAGTGGCAGACTCCATGCTCTGACATGCGGATATGGGAGGCATTTGTTTCGTGCAATTTGGAAATAGTTTTCCCACTAAATTGCGCTGGCAGTATTGATTGCATTTTGGAGGAAACTCTCCAAGGCTATAAATGTAGCACCATCCAGCAATTTAAAAACAAAAACCAGGGAGAAAAGAAAGAAAAGCTATAACCCAAGTGCAGAATTCCACAGCCCCTGTGAAGCAGGCACCTCACATCGGTTGTCTCATGGACTCCGCAGGATTGTGGGATTGCACATCTCCCTGGGAAAGAGACCCACGAGGGCCTACCCAGGTGAAGGGCCTCCCCAGAGGGGACAGGCCGAGTCTGCCTGGGCTCCAGCCCACGGTGTTTCTGACCCCGAGGCGCCGCCACTCGCTGTTCCCTGTGCCTGGTCTCTCTTCCTAGGACTGGAGAGTTTTCAGGCTTCAGCTCCAGAGAGGCTTCCTGGCTTTACTATGTTAGAAAAGTCCTCCTCTTGTGTCCCCAGCAGGCTGTGTGTCCTTCAGAGAGCTCGGCCACGACTGGCCGTTATCTGTGCCTGCCTTGTCGGCCATGCCCGTGTTTACCGTGAAGCCGTGCGACGTCCACAGATCCCCCGTTCCACGCAGTCTCCTCTCAGTGTGCTGTTGACACCCCTCCCACTGAGAGGGCTGCGCTGCGGTCCCTCCCCCAGAGTCCCCCGGTGACGAAGAAGTGACACAATGTGATGTCAAAGGTTAGTGATACACCGTGACTCAACTTCTGCCTCATGCTCTTGGGATGCGCAAGCTGAGAACAGAGTCGCCATGCTGTGAGGAAGCCCAAGCAGCCCGAGGACAGGTCGAGGAGAGACAGGGGCCTCCCGGCCACAGCCACCACCACGTGAGCTGCAACGTGGACCACCTTGAAAGTAGACCCTCCAGCCCCCAGGCGGCCACCGCAGCTAAAGCCACATGCAGCAGAAACAAGCCTTTCCCATCACATCTTGTCATAATTTTAATTTCTGAACAAAATAAACAAATGTTTTAAGCCAGGCAGCACGCACTGTAGCCCAGAGGCCAAATCTGGCCTACTGCCTGTTCTTATAAACGAAATTTGATTGGAGCACAACCATGCCCATTCGCTTCTGCGTATCTATAGTGGCTTTCGGACCGCGACAGAAGAGTTGAGCAGTTGTGACGGACACCAAGTAGCCCGTAAAGGCTAAAATGTTTACCGTCTCGTCTTTTACGGAGGCAGCTTACCAAGCCCTATGTGTGCGTCTGCGAGGACTGCCATGACAAAATGCACAGACTCGGTGGCTTACACAACAGAAATGTTTCTTATAGTCTTGGAGGCTAGAAGTCCAAGATCAGGGTTCTAGCTGCTTCCATTTCTGCTGAGGGCTCTCTTGCTGGCTTGCAGACAGCCACCTTCTCACCGTGTCAGGACCCAAGTCTCCCCTTTGCCAGGCTCTGTGTGGTTCTGTCCCTGGACAGCTTCCTCTTCTGCCACCTACTCCTTCCACCCCGCAGGCACCAACCTGGGCTCGCAAGTCCCGATTCCTGAGTCCTGGGAGAGGTACTCAGCGAGGGTCAGGTGCTCCTTCCTGACCAGTCATCTGCGGTCAGGGAGTGGGGTCCCGACTCGTGACAGTGGGAAGACGTGATTGGCATTTCTAGTGCAAGCAGAGGCAGCATGTTCTGAGCCAAAAACTGGGAGTGTGCTCTGCGGATGAGACAGATGACTTACAACTGAGAAAGGAAGAGCTTTGGAACCGCGGCAGGCACAGTTTTATTAACTGACTTACCGAGACCTAGAACTATGTGTGACCCCAGGGAGCTGTCACTGCCCATTTCAAGATGGAGATAATTGTGAAAACACAGGTGGAGGAAGGAAGGAGGAAGATGAGGAGGAGGATAATGCAGAAGTGATTTGGATGGATTAGCAGGAAGGAAAAAAGAGGCTGTGATGGTGATGATGGTGATGGTGGTGATGATGAATCATTTCATTCACATGCCTGGCTCTGTGCTGAGCACTTTACATTCATTGTTACATTTACTTCTAAAACAAACAACTTTATGAGGCTGGTACTACTATTATTCCCATTTTACAGATGTGGAAATCTGAGGTTTGCGTAAGGTGGAGGTGAACAAGCAGCTGGCAGCAGAGCACAAATGAGCAACCACCACTCTCTTCTTCCTCGTGTGTGAACGTCCCCTCACTGGGAAAGATGAGTCGTTACCTGTGGCCAAGCCACATATTTGCATAACTTAATGAGTAATTATATAGTAAGTGCCTGTGTGAAAACCACCCTGGCCAAAGAACCAGGCATTGTCAGCATGCCAAACCCACTGTGTGTCTCTCCCCAGTCACAACCTCTCCTCGCCCGACAGAACCATCAATCTGAATTCATAATCATCTTTGCTTTATATAAATTTATATCTTCGATTTTCCTCAGTTTCATGTGTATATGCATGCCAAGCACTGTGTTCAGTTCTTCCTGTTTTCAAGCTTTACGGGACTAGAATCATACTACTTGCATTCTTTTTTGCCCAGCATTGTGGGATTTGTCCATGCGGTTGTGTCTTGGAGGTTCGTTTTTGCCTCTGCCGTAGACTGTTCTGTCATAGGAATGTACCAGATGTTACCGATCCATTCTACTGTGGTAGACAGTAGGGCTGTTTCCAGCTTGTGGCTATTAGGGACAAGTGCTTTCACCTCTTGTCTGTGCATTCTAGAACGTGTGCACGCGTCTCTTCACCGAGGACTCACGCACTCTCGGGACCCACCATCCCTCTGCAGGGGTGCCCAGGCCAGTTTCGCCGTCTCCTCTCTGAACCCGGTCAGCACCCCGTTCCCCCACCCTCTCAGGTATACATCACTCTGCCACGTAATTATCCTCTAATTCCCGGTCTCGTCTGCCCGAATGGGGAGCGGGGCGTGCTGCCAGGTGGGACCCTGTCAGAGTTCTCTTCTGCCCCTCAGCCCCTGGCATGATGCCTGGCACAGAGCGGAGCTGCAGCCATTGCATTCTGAGTAAATGATGAATGAACGAACAAATGAATGAGGGGTCATCGTTCCCGAAACATTCGTTCAATCAAAATGTGTCACTTAAAGTGAAGGGTGCAGCCCGAAGGTGCTTTTAAGACACTCACTCGGCCGTGGCTGTTTCTGATCTACGTTTTGACCTTGTTTGACACCAGCTGATATCATCAACGTGGCACTTGGGGACACGGCCTACGGCTGTGGAGAGAGTTTCAGAGGTCTCCCTCGCCCCTTCCTGCTCAGCAGATGGTGTGTCGAACACATAAAGACGTCCAGAGAAACACTCCCTGGTCGGATTGCCTTCATTCGTGCCCCTCCCTGCCTGCCTGCCTCCCAGGGCTAATGAGTGTGATTAGACCTCATTAGCACAAGGCAGCTAGTGGTTTCCTTGTGCCTCTTCTTATCTACTGTGTACGTGATTCGTCCATCCCTGTGGAAGATTACTGAGCCGTGTGGGCGGCAGGAAGAGGCTGGTGAATCTGCTGGTTCATCAAAGAAGATGATGAGAGTCGCAGAGTCTGGGCTTTGGGAAGGGGCTTGAGCTATTCCAGGCTGGTGGGTGTTTCCAAGGGTCAAAGCCAACGTGGAGGGGCTCAGAGGTTGGGGAGATGAATCCAGAAGTCACAGTAGTGGGCTGGAGCCCTGATCCGTGCAGACCAGCTTCATTCAGCGTGCAGGGTGCAGGCCAGGGGAGTGCACACCTGTCCCACCAATGAAGGCTTTCGCCAGCGCTCGCTGGCCCCGGTATGATGTCCAGCCTCCTTACTGCAGGTCACCTGACCCGGGGTCTGCCTAGCCTCCTGTCTCCTCCCTCTGAGCCACACACTTCAGCTCCTGTAGCCCGCCTGGTCCGGCTGGCCTGTGCCTCCCACATTCTGTTCCCTCTGCTTAGGCAAAAGCCTCATATTTCTGCCCAAACTTCAGCCCGCATGTTGGCTTCAGCCCGGCGCTGACAGCCTGTGTCAGAGCCTGAATCTAGCTGTGCCCAAAGCCAGACCACCTCTGAACTTACCACTTACCAAAGTACAGACGCCAGAAAGCTCCCTTTTTGCCTAAGTTATTTTGAATTGGGGTTCTGGCATTTGATTTGAAAAAAAACCTTTATTGAGATATAATTCACATACCATACTATTCACCCATTTAAAGAGTACAGTTAGGCCGGACACAGTGGCTCACGCCTGTAATCCCAGCACTCTGGGAGGCCGAGGTGGGAGGATTGCTTGAGCTTAGGAGTTCAAGACCAGCCTGAGCAAAAGCAAGACCCTGTCTCTACTAAAAATAGAAAAAATAGCCAGGCACCTTGGTGCTCACCTGTAGTCCCAGCTACTTGGGGGGCTGAGGCAGGAGGATCGCTTGAGCCCAGGAGTTGGAGGTTGCTGTGAGCTGTGATGATGCCATAGCACTCTACCTGGGGTGACCAAGTGAGACTCTTGTCTCAAAAAAAGTACAATTAAATGCTTTTAGTAACTCACAAAGTTGCAAACTATCACCACAACGTGATTTTACCTTTTTGCCACCCCAGAAGAAGCCCGTGCCCGTCGGCGGTCCCCCACTACCCCCAGTTGCTGGCAACCTCTCATCTACTTTCTGTTTCCATGGATTTGTCCGTTCTGGGTATTTCGTATAAACGAAATCATGTAACATGTGATCTTCTGTGATCGGCGTCTTTCCCCAAGCACGATGTCTCTGGGGTTACCCGAGCCATAGCAGGCAACAGCCCCTCACTCCCGTTCACGTCCGACTGGCACTCCATCGTCCAGATAGACTTCCCTTACCCAGCCCCAGCGGGTGGACACTGGGGTATTTCCACTCTGGGGCTGTCACGCACCTGCACATGCAAGGTTTCGGGTGGACAATTTTCAGTTCTCCCGGGTGCAGACTCAGGAGTAGAATTGTCGAGTCCTGCGGTGACGCTACGTTTTAACTTTTTAGGAGCTGCCGAGCCGTGTCCCACGGCGGCTGCGTCGTTTCACACCCACCAGCGGCGCATGGGGGCCCAGTTTCTCCACGCCTTCCTCACTGCTCCGTGTGCCTGTCTTCAACGGCAGCCGCCCGGGGCTGGGGCCATCGGCGTGGCTGCGGCTGCCCTTTCCCTGAGCAGCAGGGGCGTGAGCAGCTCCTCGCCATTTGCGTGTCCTCCTGGGAGAAATGCCTGATCCTTTGCCCATTTTAAAATTCGTGCTCTGATTACTGAGTTGCAGGAGTTCTCTGTACGTCGGGACACGAGTCCCCATCAGATCCGGGGTTTGCGAACGTGCTTCTGCTCTCTGAGCCGCCCTCGCCCTTCCCTCGCGCTATCGTTTGCAGCATGAACGTTTGTAATTTTGTTGAAGACCAACACATCTTTTATTTCTTTTGTGGCTTGCTCTTTTGGTGTCGCTGACAAGGGTCCTACCTACCACCCCCACCTCCCCTCTGAGGGTGCTCATCCCTCCGCCCCTCACAACCCCGCGGGGACAGCAAGTGTCGTGTGCGATGGCGGTGCCGTTTCAGGTGTGGCAGAGAGGCTGGCGCCCCGAGGATGGGCATGTGTTTGGACCAAGATGTCACTCTCATCCTGCCCCCATGACCAGGAGCCTGGATAGACCAGGGTGGACCAGGCTCTGAGCCACAGGCTCCTGTCCCCCACCGCGGTCAGAGCTGAGTGCATACCCCAGGGCGCCCTGGAGGAAGGGCTGGTCCCAGGATGCCCAGGGGGAGTGGAAGACGTGGGGCGCGGGAATCACAGAGCGAGAGCTCAAGTTATCTCCACCCCTTGGGAGGTCGACGCCCCTGGAGTTCCCTTGGATCCAGGTGACTCTCTGGCCCCATGACAGCTTGCGTGAGCACCGCCTCATCCTCGAACACGCCTTGCCGTGGGCCGGCAGGAGCAAGTCTGCCCTTCACCGGGTGAAGAGCTCAGCACATTGCGGTTCTTTGTGCTCCGCCCTCTCCCACCCTTGCTGCCCCCAAACGCAGACCCTCCACCTGGAACCTTCAGAGTTCACACGACATTCATTCAAGAAGCGTGGGGCTAGACCAGGATCAAAACGGACGTGGCCTTTGCCTATGTGGCCAACAAGGATCCCGCCGTGGAGGCTCAGCACCTCCTGTCCGCGAGGCAAGTCCGGCCAGTACCATTACCGATGACCGCGAGGCCGGGTCTGGCTGGCCAGTCGCGTGTCCGTTAAGGAATCCCGAACTGAGTAACTAGCTTGAGAATGTCTGCGAGTGAGCGCAGATCTGTGTCCGGGCCTGACTCTGTGCCTTGCTAGCGGTGTGGTCTTGGGCAGGTCACTTAGCCTTTCTGAGCCTCTAAATTGTCCCCTGCCAAACAGGAAGAAGAAAACAGCCCCTCCTCCCTGCACAGAATGGGGTCACGTGCATGTGGCCAGTGTAGGTGACTGTCACTATGCCAGCTGCAATCCCTCCTGCGTACGGACAGGTCACTGCGCCAGGACCAGGGCTAAGCATCACCCCTTTGACTCTGCACATCCACTCTCAGGCGACACCCCAGGGAAGGGAACAGAATCCCCAAGAGCCTGCTGGTCTGGGGGCCCCGCGTGTTCCCTGGAGCGTTGGGGGCAGAGAACAGCGGCTCCCTTAGTCCGTCCCCCGACGCCTTCCCCTGCGCGGGGCCGGGGCTCTGGGGACCTGGAAGGGAGCCTCCCTCACAAAAGTATTGGGGCGCCCTTGGGCTACGGCTTCCTACTTTGCAGAGCAGCTTTTAGAAATGTTCTTGGTTCGTTTTATAACCATTATGGTTATTATAGAAATTTTGCAAGATACAGAAAATTACAAAAAATGAAAATCATCATCCCACTATCTAGCAGTTACAACAGTTGGGGTTTGATTTATTTCCTTCTAGTTGTTTTTTTTCCTATGCAGCATTAACACAGATATATTTTACAAAATTAGAATCAGGCTGAGAAGGGTGTTTTGCACTTACTTTTTTTTCCCTTTGCAATATATCTGGACATTTTCCCATTTCATTAAATTGTCTTCTGCAGCCCAACTTAATGGTTGCTATGTCCTTCTAAAGTGTTAAAAATAGCGAATGTTTGTGTCTTTCTGCCGTTTATATAGTGCTCCAGAGCTTTGCCATGTTTACATAATGCTTATTTTTTAAATGCTTCCCATATATGAACTCATTTAATCCTCACAACGGCCATGTGAATTAAGTGTACTATTACGACTCTGTCTGACAGGGGAGGAAACTGAGGCACAGAAAGGCGAAGCCACTTGCGCAGGGTCACACCACCGCTAAGTGGCAGGGCCCCGATCTGGACCTGGGCGGGCTGGGCCCAGAGTCCACACTGCCTCCGAACCGCCCTGGCAGCGGCAGAAACGAGCAGGGCCGGCGCTGGGAGGGTGTCCCCCTCCTCTCTGGGGCTCTGGGAGACCAGCGTGTGTGACGCCGGGCGGCCTGTGCCCCCAGCCGTGCGTTCCTGAGCTTGCAGCGGGGAGGTGGTCGTGTCCGTCTGTGTAGACGCGTGCATCCATCGGAAGCACTGGGAACAGTGGATGCGAAGGTCCCTTGGCTGCAGTGACAGTGACACGGCAGCGGGCACCATCTCCTGTCCTCCTCCCCCACCCCCTGGTCCCAACCGCCAAGCTCAGGAACGAGGGCTGCCCCAGGCCGCCCTTGGCAACCCCAGCCTCGGTGGAGCAGACGGGAACCCGCCGACCAGGACACCCGCAGCAGCGGCAGGAGCCTCCGTCTGCGGAGCAGCTTCCCTCTCCCTGATGCCCCATGAGCCCCTGGGGTCCGGGACTGGGACGGGACAGCGCGGGGAGGAAGCTGCTCCAGTGTGCGTGAAGGCACTGCCAGGGCGTCTCGTCACAGCCACTCGGCAGCGCTGGGACTGTGACCACTGCCACTCCCGCACCGTCGCAAATAATGCCGTGGGGAGCGTGCTCCACGGCAGCCGGGGAGACGGATGGCTGGGGCAAGTGGAAGGCGACTGTCTGGATTAAACTTCGAATTCTACCGCGGTCGGGTGGTCGACCCGGACTCTGTGACGCCCCCGAGCCTCGGCTCCTCCTTGATCAGAGCAGCTGCCTCCTGGGGTCTCTGCGAAGATGAAACAGGGACATCTGCTGGCCCCCTGCGCTGTGACACCATGGCGTGAGCTGTTACTGTTCCAAGTGCCTCCACGGGGCGTCTCTGGTTGCTTCCTTTGGATAAATGCCAAAAAGTGGACCGGCAAGGTCAAAGGGCATGTGCGGTTTGCAAACCTGCTACCTGACGGGGTTGCCTGTTCCGGGCTGCCCCCTGCCGCGTGCGTCGGAATCACCTGGGCTCTCGTTCAAGTGCAGGTTCTGGGCCAGCAGGGCCGGGAGGGGCCCACGGCGCTGCATTTCCAAGGCGGTGCCGGCATGCTGGTCCGGGCCCACACGCCACGTAGCCAGGGCCCCTCGCGTGTGCATGCCCCTCCCACGCCACTCTCGCAGGAAGCCTGGTGCAGACCACGGCCCCCGGCAGTGCGTTCGTGGCCAGGCTGGGCATGTGGTCATCAGGGCTGGAGAAGGCTCATTCTTGGAACGCTGCCTGTGTCCGGGCATGGCTCCTGCCTTCCGCATGGCACCGGAATCTCTGCCATTGGCCGCCAGTGCTGCCAAATCCTGCCAGCTTGATCCAGCCCAGAGAGATACGCTCCCCGCACAGAGGCCAGGCCGTAGAGGGTCCCGGCCAGGAGGCACCGGGAAGGGCTGGAGGCAGAGCAGAGGGGCCACAGGGCTTTCCTGCAGCCTCCAAGCCCACGGGCCCCTATCCCCAAGGCCCCTGGAGAGCAGGCCTGGGGAGGATCGCGGGCCAAGGGAGACCCTGTCTGGACAGGAGCGAGCGTGCAGTGCTGCGGCGTGCTCCTTCCCTCGGAAATGCCCGCTCTGGGAAGCTGCGGGCTGTGCACACACCCTTCCAGTTCCACCCTGGCAGGCTGCAGATGCCTGAGCATTCCTTGGGCTGGGGGGAAGCCTGCTTTGCATCCAGGTGAAAGCTGAGAGCAGGGTGCAAAATATTCCGATTGTTTCACTTTCCATAGGAACCACGTGGAATTGTGCACTTGGCTATTTGACGCCTGCAAAAGGGCCGCTTCATGTGGTGCAATGTTGATCCTTCCAGCAAATTCCCAGGGTAGCTTTTACAACCGCCCCGCTCACGGTTCACACGTGCCGACGTGTCTGCACAGAATCACATGTGTTGCTAAAGACCTTTACCACGCATGCCCCGTGAGGTCTAGGGTGCCGCCAAGCGCGAGGCTCCAGGCCCCTCAGCCCGACTGACGCTGGGGGGCTCCCCGGACAGTGACCCAGAGGATTTTACAGTGTTTTCTCTTCCCAGCATTCTGGGGCTGCTGTGCTGACCCAGAGCCGCTCGCGGCGAGGGCGGGTGAGCTAACG
This sequence comes from Avahi laniger, assembly GCA_963575035.1. Lineage (NCBI taxonomy): Eukaryota > Metazoa > Chordata > Mammalia > Primates > Indriidae > Avahi > Avahi laniger. The sequence goes on from CAUYSK010031272.1 coordinate 11,704, forward strand.
CGGAGAAAGGGCCCCCATGGTGTGGTGTCTGTCCCCCTCACGGAGGAGCTGTTCTTACTGTCCCTTCCCTCCCGCCAGACTTGGGGGGTCAGTCCCGGGGAGAGCCTGGGAGGCTAGACGGAGAGCTCCGCCCAGGAGGTTGGCCTAGGGGAAGGGGCTGAGCCCCCGCCGAGCCCGGGAGCCAAAGATGCCAACAGGCGGGTGCCTGGCTCACCTGGCCCGACCTTCCAGGGTTAGGAGCAAGGGCTCCCCACGCCGAGAAAATGGGGTGGATGCCCACCAAAGTCGGGGTCAGATGTGAGAGTGACGGTGCCACGCACGGCCAGAGGGTGGGGAGGGATCGTCGCTCACACCAGAGGCTTTCTGGGGAGCTGGGCAGGCTCCCCAAGCCCGTGCACAGATGGCTTGAGGGAGCGAGACAGAGGCCAGCTCGGGTGGTACCGTGGTCGGGCTGGGCCGGGTGAGGGCTCCACGCGTGGGAAGGAGCCCGCACGGTCTGACCCTCGTGCCGGCACCAAAGCAGGACATGGCTTTGTCACCGCCCCGCCCGCATCCAGGGCAGAGGGCGGGGCTGAAAAGCTGTCAGCAACGTCAACAGTGGAGTCAGACTCTGTCACACTTCCCGGTCCCGAATCAAAGCATTGAACGGCTGCGTGTCCGCTGCAGTGCTCGAGGGCATGCGTGACACATACACATGTCCACACGTGAGCGTGTGTCACTTAGGGAGCATGACACCGCCCAGCCTTAGCACATGAGCATCTATGGGGGGCGTATTCAACCAGTAGCTCTCCCCAGAGCGTCCTCACGCAGTTACATTGCAAAACACACCGAAAACTGTAAATTACAATAGCTCAGCACGTACCAGACGCTCCGGTGCCACCACCCAGATTAAACACACGCTCTGGAGTGTTTTTTAAGAAGAGCAAAGTTGGAGCGGGTTGCCACTCTACTCCGCACCCTTCCCTGCCCGCTCCCCGCCACGTGAGTTTGCTGGCGCTGCTCCCTTCGCCCGCAGCACCCAGGACCGCGCGTCAGTGGGATCCACAGAGAAGGCGTCACACTGTTCTAAACCCGAGCGACTCCTCTTTTCTGCTCTAGAACATTTCTGATTTATCAGCACTGATCCGTGCAGCTACCATCGCACATCTGCAGCGCATGACACGGTCTTCCACCGCGTGATAAGCACACAGGTGGCGTCTAATTTTTGTGTGTAATCATTGTTTATAGAGGAAGCACGTGAGACCACTTACCTGGGAAATAGCCAGACCAGCACGTGCACGAGTCTTTGCTCTTCAAGGGCAGGAACTCACACCCCAGGTCGCGAGGCCTTGGCGAGATTGCAAATGCCCGGCTGAGGTCGTCCATCGTACTGGGTTTAAAGATACATCCGTGGATTCTTGGCTGCTCTGCTCCTCAAGGGGTAGAGATTAGGCCGGGCGTGGTGGCACATGCCTGCAGTCCCAGCTAATCGGGAGGCTGGGGCGGGAGGATCCCTTGAGTGCAGGAGTTTGAGGTTGCTGTGAGCTACGATGACGCCACTGCACTCTAGCCCGGGTGACAGAGCAAGAATCTAAAAAAAAAAAAAAAAATAGGTGGAGATTAATTCTCCTGTCCTTGAGTGTAGGCTAGACTTAGTCACTCACCTCTAACAAATAGGATGTGTGCGTGTGTGTGTGTTGGTACGTGTACATGCGTGAATGTGTATATGTGCATGTGTGTAGGATGTGTGTTCGAACACCTGATAATTGTTACTGAGTGTTTATCGTGGGCCCAGCCCTGTTCTAAGAGCTGAATTCTCACTACAACCCTGCAAGGTGGGTCCTAGCATTGTCCCCATTCACAGATGAGGGAACTGAGGCTCAGAGATGCAAAGCAGTTTTCCTAAGGCCACACAGATGGTGAGGAGCGAGGCCAGCGTGCAAAACCGACAGCCCACTCTGAGCCCGCGCTCGGGGCCTCCCGGGCGGGTGCGTGACCATGCGCACAGACGGGCGCTGTTCTGAGCACGCGGCGGAGGGAAGCGCCGCACAGCGGAAGGAAGCGCTGGTCCAGCACCTTCCCTTCCGTCCTGGCTCCTCCCCAGCCTCAGAAATCCCAGCACCTTGTCCCTCTGCTCATTCCACAGCGGGAACAGACCCCAGGCGGGGAGGCGAGCTCTGCAAGCTCACACAGCTTCGGTGACAGGAAAGGCTCCTGAAGGCCCCAAGGCCTGACTACGCCTGCCCTGCCCGAGGGGAAGGGGGACCCCACACGTCCCCGAGACTGCAGAGCCCTTTCTGTTTGCATTAAAGTGCAGGGAGGTTTGCTCCGAAATAACCCAGGTCAACCTGGCTTCTCTGACGGCCGTCAGGGCCGGCTCTCCGGTCTGGGGGAGCCCTGCCCTCAGCCCTCCCGCGCTCTGGTTTCTGGAGGGCGGTCGCCTTTGTCTCCCATACCATGAGCTGCTGTGGGAAGGGAAGGAGGGACCCGCAGGCTGGGAGCCGCCCTCCGACACATATATTTAGCCTGCGGGACTGGGATCATGAGACCGGAGCAGATCGCGTCACGCTGCCCGCAGACAGGCTGGCCCCGGCCAGAAACGGTATGTTTTGAAGCTCTTCCTAAACCAGAGGCCCAGGACGGCGTTGGTTTTTTATTGTGTGAATTCTCCTTGCAATCCACTTGGTTTTTTTCGCCCATTTGCTTTTTAAAAATTTGTTTCCTTACGTAAGTAATATATATTCATTGCTGAGAAATGAGAAAATTAAACAAGCATAAAGAACTTAACGTCGCCCCTGCTCCGCGCGATGAGGACGAGTTCCGCAGGCCGGGTGTTGGGTGCAGAAACCAGCCACTGTGGCTCCGTTTACTGTCATTTAGAGCTCAGAACGGGACCGACTAACCTGTGACATCCAAAGCCAGGTGGTGGCCGCCCTTGGGGAGGAATGGGGGCCTGGAGGGGACCAGAATGTTCTCTTGCTTACTCTGGTGCTGGTTTTGCTTGTGAAAGCTCCTCAAGCCACATGTGTGATCTGTGCACTTTCCCGTGTCTATGCCCGATAACATACTCACTGTTTTACAAAAAACCTCCCCCGTCCCATTCCCAAGGGATTGCCACTGTTAGCATGTTGGAGTGTTTCCCCATAGACGTTTTTTCCATGCGTTTTCCACATGTATTTTATTCCTAGGAACATAAAATCATACTCTGCCTCCAGTGTTTTCAGGGGAGGCCACAAAGGCTGAAGCTGGATGGTGGGGTTCCACCCTGAGCCCTCCGACCAAGGGACCCACCTCCCAGGCTGTGGAGCTGCGGGGCATATGGGTGCCTGGTAACTGTGGGCTCCCGTTCTTTTAACTTGTTTTTTCTGCTTAATCTAATGCAAACATCTTTCCAAATCAAGAAACAACACTTGTGCCTAAACATAAGGGAACCCCAAACACAGGGGTCCACCGGAATCTTCCAAAATGCTTGTCATCCATCTGGAACATATAAATGTTCTGAATGTCAACGAAAAAGTTACAAGAATGCTTATAAAATTTAATTCATTAAGTTAAAAACACATTTTTGCAATCATCAGTGAGATAAAATAGAACGTGTGGCAGAGACCGGCTAGTTGCTCATCAAAGAGCTTCGTCTTCTGCCTGGGAACGCGGGTTGACTCCACTTCCCAGCCTCCCTTGCAGCAGGACAGCCACGTGGCAGAGTCTGTCCGTGGAATCGGGCCATGGCAATGGCCACCGCCTCCCGCCTGGCCTTTAGAAACCCCACATCATCTTCCTCACCCTGCCCGTCTGCTGCCTGGACACTGGGGTCCACCCCGGACACTGAGCCCCCCAGGGATGCTGGACCCTCCAGAAGGGGCCTGGGCCCCCGAGTCACCCACGGAAGACCACCTCCCACCCCCCATACCCAGGCGAGAATCCACTGGAAGAAGGCACCCTGGCGCCACAGCGCGGAAATGTCTGGGCAGGTGGTGTGGCGGTGGCCCACCCTGACACAGCCGTGAATTTAGCAGAAACGCTTTTCCCGCCTCACGTGCCCTGAGTCTCGTCTATTCAGACTCTTCACATTTACATCAACGTCAGGGTCTCGTCCTCAACAACCACTTCTTGTACCTCGTTCGGTTTTTGTTGTTGTTTTAAAGGAATTTTTAATACGGAAGATGTCTTGTTGGGAGAAGCTGCCTCAAACCTGTATCCATCTGGGGTTTTCACCTCCACAGCTAATGACGGCCGCCTTCCGGGAAGAGAAAGCTTTCAGAGCCAGTTCAACGAGAAGCCACTCATTTAAAGTGGCTTTAAATTTCAGTTTAAAGTAATTTAGATTCAGGCGAAAAGAGGCTTCCAGTAGGTTTCTTTCTCTCTCCCTTACACGTGTAGTTCGGGTTGGGCCAGCTTTGTGCAGGGCCAGATCAGTAAGGACTTCAGGCTTTGCGCACACATGTATGGTCTCTGTTCCAACGTGTGGAAATAAATAGCCGTAAGCGATATGTACAGGAACAGGCATGGCCGTGTCCCAATAAAACTTTATTTACAAAAACAGGCTGCAGCTGGATTCACGGACTGTCATTTGCCGACCCCTCCTAGAGTTCATGCAAACTCAGAGAAACCGCAGCGTCCACACCGATCACCTGCCTCGACCCTCAGGAGCAAACAGCGTGAGCGCCAGGCCCTGCTCTGGTCTGAGTCCTGCGGGGACAGTGGCGGGACCCCACGCAAGTTAATAACTGCTCCTTGCCAAAAGGGAAACTGTCACAGTCCCTGCCTTCCTGGACTGTCGTGGGGAGAGCTGGGCTCAGGGGCTGCCCTGTGCGTGTGACAAAAGCTGTTGTCACTCAGGAAGGTGCCAGGGACCGGGAGGCCCAGGTAATTAACAAGGCAGGGCCCGCTGGGGCAGGAGGAGGGAGCCCCGCCTCTCCGCTGCAGGCAGGGCTGGAATGAATCAGTGGCTCTCTTGTCGAAGCTGTCTCTTCCTCCAGACCCTGCAGTCCACGATGGCAGGGCACAGGGTCCTCTGGCTGTCTGCTTTGCTGTGGCAGCCGCAGCCCCCGGTGGGTGTGACAGCAACAGACGGCACCGGCGCAGGTGCAGTGAGCACGGGACCCACCCACCTCCCTTGGCTTTGCCACTGCTGCTAACGTGGTTTCCAAAGTGGTAAAAACCTCTCGGCAAAGTTCTGAACACCACACACGGTGGTCGCCCCTCTATTTGCAAATCTTTGCATGCCCGGCCAGCAGGGTGGAGTGAAATCTCGCAAAGCCATACTTCCCGCTTGGTCCCGGGCACACATAGCTATAAACCTCTGTGAATGCCCTCTAGGATGTCCTGAAGCCAGGTAGAACATCCGGCACGGCTCCCTGCCTTGCACCCTCCAAGCGTGAGAGGCCCGCCAATCACTGAGACAAACCATCTCCTTCCAGAAACTTCTAACACAGCCCCGCGGGGATGCAGCGCCCCAGGACCTCTGTGTTGTGCAGTCGCCAGGGACCATGGAGGTCCCCGTGCATCCAACCACGCAGCACGGACTTGTGCCTTTCCCCGGCGAGGGGTGGGGGCCTCGAAGTAGGAGAAGTCAGAGACCACAGCAGGTGATCCAGGGTGTCGCGCCGTGCTTGCCAGCAAGAACGACGCAACAACTTGGAGTTCTTCCAACAGCAGTTTATTGGGGCGAACAGCTTCAACAAGATGGCGAGAGACCCAGAACGGGAAGTACGGTTGACTTATATAACAGCACAAGTACATGTGGCGGAATGTGATTGGAGGCAGTCCCTGACGCACCATCAAGAGGCGGTCTCCTTTAGCGCATGCGTTAACTATAGCCAGACGAAAGCCGCGCCCCACAGGTTAGGGTAGGTTTATGGTTAGGGTTAGGGGTTAGGGTTAGTGTTAGCCTTAGGGTTAGGTCTAGCTTTAGGATTAGGGCTATGATTAGGGTTAGGATTAGGGTTAGGTTTAGGGTAGGGTTATTGTTAGGGTTAGGGGTTTGGTTTAGTGTTTGGGTGAGGGTTAGGTGTTGCATTAGATTTAGGGCTTTGTTTAGGGTTAGGGTTAAGGTTAGGGTTTGGGTAGGGTTAGGGTTAGGGTTAGTG
>CAUYSK010031273.1:0-94599 GCA_963575035.1 Avahi laniger
GACAGAAACTTAGATCTACATAAAGAAATGAATAGTTTAGAGAAGGCATTATTGAAGGGGAAATAAAATGTCTTATTTTTAAAATACCAATTTGAGGACTAAACTCCGATCTTTTTCTTTTGCTCAAAATTCCTTCCGAAGGCGGCCAGATGAGTCATGCCTATGAATGATAAAATCTCAGTAAACAGGTTTTTATGATGTTGTTTGCTTCCCAACCTGATTCTGGTATAGCATCAGTATAGATAAAAGACTCTTATTCCTTTTAGTTGATTTCTGGTCATTTGGACAAAACCTAACTCTTTTAGCCAATGGTCAACTAAAGAATCCCTAAATCCACCTATGATTTGTAAGCCCCTGCTCTGAAATGTCCCACCTTTTTGGGCCAAACCAATGTATGCCTCCCATGTATTGATTTAAGACTTTACCTGTAACCCCTGTCTCTCTGAAATGTATAAAACCAAACTGTAACCCAGCCACAGCGAGTCCACTTGCTGTGGGTGGTACACATCATGTAACGAATTTGGCTCTCATATGAAGAGAGATGGGAAGCCATTGGAGGGATCTGAGCAGAAGAGGGACACGATCAGACTTAACATTTAACAGGATCACTCTGACTACTGTGCAAGGAAAAGAACAGATTACAAGGGGTCAAGGGTGATTCTGATAGATTGGATATGAAATGTGTTGAGAGGAATCAAGGACAACAAAATTTTAGGGCCAGAAATATAAATGAGCTTGCTTTAGAATTTAAAGAGCATTATATATAATTAACTAATTTATTTCCTACCAGAGGCCAGATATTCGATAGATTAAAATCTCATTTCATTCTACCATGACATGAGGTATTTCACGATTTTCAACAAATTTTAATTCTGCAAAACTCACCAGTCAGTAATCAGTTTACAACACTGGAAGTTTTCAATCAGAAAAAGTTTTATTTCAAGAAACAATGACATCAGGTAAAAATGCAAAAAATTGTGCAATTATGGCAAAATGTTTAAAAATATCTACACATTTGCCCCCACAGGACTACAGTACTTACTACATACCTGAGCACTGAACATTGAATGCCATTTTAAACTGCTTTACATAGGAAATCTGGTTCCTTGAAGATCACATCCACTTTTTCTCATGACCAAGGAAATCACCTTGATGCTTAAGCATCAACTTTGTGGGATAACAGAAAAAAATGGAAGCTAATAATACAAGTTCTACTTTCCTGTAACATAGTTATACCAAGTCCAGTTTTCAATGTGTAAAAAATACATAGGAAAGTGCTAAGATACATTCTTCAAAAAAACAAAGTTAAAGTGGGACTGGCATATGTTAGACCTATATTTTAATTCTGTAGTACCCATTGTGCCTTTCACTTATATTTTCATCACACTAAGAAAGTGTACCTTAAATATCTAAACATAAATCCACACATATCACTAATCTTAGTCTTCTAGGACCTCTTCTGAATCCATTTTAAAAGTGGTAAAATATCCCAGCTATATAATTTAAACAAATAGTTCTTCATACAAAATTCAATATATATTCTACTCCCATAACAAATCCTAAGCCTTGGTTTTGACACACTAAACTTAGATCACACCTTCAATATAAATTGTTATAGCAAAAGATCAACTGTTGTGCAGAGAATAAATCTACTATAGAAGTAACCACAGTATGTTGTTCTCTTACATATCATACGGCACATGTAAATTTCTAATCCAAAGTTCTATGTCATGTTTTCAAGTAATACATTTTTCTAAATACAGAAGATTGTCAAAAAGCGGCAAGAAATCTTATTAAACAAAGCTTTCAAAAATAAATTATGTGAACATCTCTTGCAAAAACTGGTTATTTTTGTTTTTTTTCCTCTCCTCAGCAATGCAAAACTGTAAATAATGACTTAAAAACTCACAGAAATAACCCCCAAACAGCATGATGATAAAGAAAACTGGGGAGGGAAAAATTGTTTGACAAAGTTTATACAGAGATTACAGACACACTATAAAGGCCATTAAGAAGAAACCACATATCTAGCTTTCTAAGACTATATATTAAAATGTTAATTCTATAAATGCTGTCCATTTAAACTTCTGTTTCAGAAAACATTCCCTACTTATAGAGGTCTATGTAAAGCAGTTTGGAAAGCTTCTGAAAAACGAGGTATGTGATGCAAAGAGGCAATGTTTTAAATTTGTTTCACAGTATCACATTACAATTTGTGCAAGATTTTTAAAATACAAACCATGCCAGTTTGCTTCTTTTAAGTGAATAAAAATGTTCTGATTGAGGACAGACTCTGGGCTATACTTAAATCCTTTATCAATTATTCCAGGCTTAGTAAAAAATAACTTACTGATCCAAATACCTGCTTTAGATATACAAATGAGTTGGTTTGTCCTTCACGTTAACATTCCTAACTGATTGTTAGAATTTCATCAGTTAAATATGAAAAAAGATTGTGTACCTATAAAGCTATGGTTCTATTCACTCACTCTTTTCCTGCTCAATCCCCTTCAGCTAGAACAAAGATTTCAATGTAAAAGTATTCATCACTGTTAAGTGCAAAAATGAAAAAAAAAATGAGGTTTTAATTGTAATATGAAACTTAAAAGCAATTAAATTAGAACACTGCAGAAGCTGTATGTTTCTGGAAAACAGAATTTTAAAAGTAGGTGTAAAAGTTCACATTAGAATCTATGCAGAAGAGAATTAAGTTACCTTCTGCCGTACCGATAATGACTAGATAGGTAGATGGAAAAAGAAGTTGAGCAACAAATGGCCCATGTTAGTGCAAACTCAGTATAATGTTCTGAATATTCTAAGATTGAGTCCAGCGAGACCGGTAACTGGCCATATCTTGCTATCACATAAGTAGAAAATCTTGTGAAATCACAAGAGTTCAACAGGTAAAGTACTATGGCCATGAAACTCACATTCCAATTTGAGAGACAGGCATAGGCTCAGACCATTTAAATCTATCTAGTTACACGCATGAATTAACTTAGACTAGCACCAGCCACCTGTGAATTTGAGCACTCTTCCAGATTTAAAAAAAAAAATGAGACAGTGTTAGCACTTGAAAAAGTTATCAACCCAAACTGCCACTTAAAAAAACTTTAGCTTAACTTAAAGTTACGTGGGAAATATGAAACAATCAGACTAAAAGCTCTTTCTGAGACTCATTTGTTTTTCCTTCAATCTTCTCTAACAACAAAACACATTTAAATCTCAATACACTTGAAAACAGTACACAAAAAAATATATATATATAAATATTAAGAATGAGGATCTAAGTTAATGCTTCTCTGTGTTAGAGAGGTCACAGCTAAAGTAAAATCCTAGTGATATTGCCTCAGATTGTTACCCGTATTAAAAATAAAGTCACGTCAAACTAGATTAAATGTTTCTACCCAATAATACTCTAAATGCTCTTCTAAGAGTGCATAGTTGTCTTGATTCATCTGGTATCTCAGTGACTACCACAAAAATTTAGAATGATATGATTACTTTTATGCCAGAAAAAAAAATTGCTGATAATTGCACTTTGTTACCTTTTCTTACTGAAATGAAACATCACAAGGATGAAAGCAAATTCCTTCCTACACTAATCTTTAAGAGCACCCATTTCTGTGTACGAAACTCTCTCAGCTTTCTGAAATACTGACAGCACTCCTTTGTATCATAAGACAAGTTTCCTAAGTATGAAACGCCAGTGATGCACTGAGGCGTGCTACTCATTAGAGGACCTTCTGAAGACACTGAGGATAGAGTTTAGCAACAGCACATTCGAAATGCCGGCCAAGGTCCCAGAGCCGATCTGGGGTCTCATACACTTTCATCCACTGGTCAGCAATGTCATCATATTCGTAAAGGGAATTTTTTCTGCTGGTTCTGAAGACATGTTCTTCAACAGTCACTTGAGTAGCTCGAACAAATAAATGGAGTTTATTTTGGAAAAGGACCAGTTTAAGGTATGGATTTATGGATTGATCACATGGAAAATCCTTTTTACGAGTCCACTTATTGAGCTCAATATCATAGGCTTCTACAGTAAACATACGTTGATGATTTCCACAGGTTCCAGCTATGTAGTAGATAGAGTCCTTGTATACAGCTGCTAAGCCCTGGATTCTAGGCACAGTCATGGGGGTTAAAAAACCCCAGTAGTCTTTTTGAGGCTCATAGAAGAGGAAAAATTCTCCTAAAAAAAGAAAACAAGAATATGTACACTTTCATGTTTGATTTTTGGCTGTATGTTGTAATTCCAACCTAAGACTAAAGAGTATAATTTTCCAAATATTTCACTTTCTAAAATATTTCTTTTATAATCTCCAGAGATTATACTCTGGAGATTTGTAACATTAATGAGGTTACAAAATACCATAAAACATTTTTAATTCCATGGTTCAATATACGGGATAATATCACAGTCAACCTAAATTGGGATGTTCACATTGAGGAAGTGGAAGGAGTTATTACGGACTGATGGCAGAATAACAGTTAAGAGTTTGGTTCCTTGTTCTATCCAATTTTGTGTTATAAAAAAATTATTTTAATCCAGCTCTAAAAAAGCATTATTATTAATGTTCAGCCAATAAGACCAAATGCCACCATAAATTTGTGTGCCAACTTTTTAATTAGAAGATAGCACATGGGATTGTTCAGATCTATGTTTATGGTCAATGACGTGCTCACTTGAGTATTGCTGTAATTATGCAAAGACAAATATTCAACATGAGAAAACACGGCTTTAATAAAATAGAAAACATGCATGGTTTATGGCACTGACTTTGAGTCAGCTTCTATTCTAATTTGACAATAATAGAGTATGCAGAGTCAGAAAGCTAATATGATAATGTCAGAAAGAATTAAAGTAGTAAAGATTTACAAGAGTTTTGCTATTTATATATAACATTTGTATAAAATTTTTGTAATAAAAATCTCAATCCTTTATGAGTAGATTAAATGATACTTCAATAGCCACAAATTTTTAAAAAATTAGTACAACATAAACTTCCAACTATGCATGTCAGATTTATTTATGTAAAGAGGCTTGCTTTAGACTAGTAATACCTGATTCTAAATTGGGCCTCTGTTTGAAAACTGTTCTGAACTAGAGTTATTGTTATCTACAAATTCAACTGTCAACTTAATAGTGACGCTTTACTTTCAATTTTACTTATAATAGTTTGTTGAGCTCCTAGATTTGCTTGTATAAGATCTGCCTTTATTAACTTGTAACAAGATTCTTGATAAAGAATGTGTGCTACTTCTCTACAAATTGCTTATAGAAAACAAAATCTGACACATAAAAAATCTGATTCTTAAAATTTAAAGTCCTCTTTAATAAATTAAAACCAATGATAAGCAATTAAGAAAATCTCAGGGCCTCAGATTCCTTTTATATTAAATATAACCTTGGATTAAATGATATTCATTCCAGTCCTGAAATTGTATTAATTCATTGCTATTTTGCTTTAGTATTTGCATTAAGATACAACCTTTACATTCCAAATTGGGAGTCTTATAATTCTATTTCTATCAACTAACTGGTTAGCCAGGAAGACACACGCACAGAGCTTTCATCAGATTGGATGACATAACCTATCCAATGATAATGGATGGATTATACATCTTTTTTTTTTTTTTTTTGGAGACAAGGTCTCACTCTGTTGCCCAGACTGCAGTGCAGTGGACTCATCGAAGCTCATTGCAACCTCGAACTCCTGGGCTCAAGTGATCCTCCTGCCTCAGCCTCTCAAGTAGTTGGGATTACAGGCATGTACCACCACACCCAGATAATTTTTCTATTTTTTGTAGAGACAGGATCTTGCTCATGCTCAGGCTGGTCTTGAACTCCTGACCTCAAGCAATTCTCCCATCTCAGCCTCCCAGAGTCCTAGGAGTACGGTGTGAACCACTGTGCCCAGCCCTTATTTTCTTTATAGGTCTTTTACAGAATAGAGTGTTCCAATAAATAGTTTGCTAAAGAAGCCAAAGGTATTCCTCAATTAACAGGAACTAACTTCTGTTTCAGTATAATTAAGTAAAACACAACTTGATGTGTTACCCTTCCATGAAAAACTAAATCACTTAGGCACCTACCCTGTAAAACATAGATCTTCTCTTTGTACTCCACAGCATTATGGAATTCCATTGCAACTGGCATCGCGCAAACAGTTGTCCAACAATTCTCTCTACTGTCGTAGCACTCCACAGATTTTAATGAGTTTCTTCCATCACCTTCATACACACGACCTCCAATTGCATACATTTTACCACAGCAATACACTAGTTTGCAGCCTATTCTGGCTCGCAGCAAGGACGGTTTGGGCAGCCATCTGTTGGTGGAATGATCATACATCCAGAAATCGTTTTCTGCCTTATGGTCGATTGAGACTTCACTGCTGCTTGGCCTGTACCCTCCTGCAATGTAAATGTCATTATCTGGTGATACAAGAATCCCAACCTCTCTCAAGTCATTTGGTGGTTTGCATAGTTTAAACACTCTTCCTGTGACTATATCTAGACAAGGCACTGTTTGCTTCTTTCCTGAGTGTTTGTGGGCAGCATCGAAACATATGATCATTTCAGAAGCAGTCATTCCAAGCCTCTGTGTACAGCCATTGCTGTTGGATGGTCCCTTTTCTACACAGCATTTGGATATAGCCTGTGCAAACTGAGGTGGAATTTTCTCTATAAAGGTATCTTCCATCAAAGGAAAACGTATGCATTTGGCAAAAATTTCTGGAAGGTGCACTTCTCTTTCATTCTGTTCATGTTCAAACCACCTTATAATGCTTTCATAAACATGCTCTTCTCGGTCTACATTTAAATCATCACTGTCTAGTATACTTATCAGTTGGTCTTTTGTCAACTGAAGAAACTCTTGTTCTTTGGTGACACACAGAAACTTTTTACGAATGTATTCTTTTGATCGATCTCCAAGTTCCTGATGACCATAATGATCAGCAAAGATAAAGACCCCAATAGAATTTTGTGGGTCCAAATGACTGATCATATACTTAGCACATTGGTCTTGGATGGAGGGAATCTGGAAGATGCTAGCTGCAGTGAACAAGGCTTGAACATTGGCCTCTGTCAGAATAACTCTGGAGGTGTAGGCATAGTTCAACACCAAATCCATTGATTCAGCTTCAACACCGACTATTCGAACTTCTTTTTGAGTACTTTCTGTAAGGCCGCTAGTGAACATGGATCTATGAAGGAAACAGTGGTTAATATATGTGTGCTATAAATAAAAATTACTGTGGCAAATATTTAAAAGTACAAAGTTACCACAAAGATAAGCTTTTGTAATTGAATATTTCCTAATATAGTTCCTGATATTCTGAACAAGAGTAAAAATTGATAATCTAGCAGAAGGAATTAGTCTGGCTAATCTCAAAAACCCTATTCTCAAGGTTAGCCTACTTTGTGCCAACAATGAAAAAAGGAGAGTACACCCGAGTAAAGCAAACCAGAAGGTCACATGGCCCACTCCAGGTATCTTATTTTCCTTGGAGCCCCTTCTAGACTTCTAGTCAAGTTGTCTTAGGGACATAAGATCTTAAATTGCCATGCCAGTCAAAAAGTTTAAGAATACCAGGTGAGGTGGTTCACACCTATAATCCTAGCACTTTGGGAGGCCAAGGAAGGAGGACTGCTTGAGGCCAGGAATTTGAGACCAGCCTTAGCAAGAAAGCGCAAGACTCCATCTCTACAAAAAATAGAAAAATTAGCTGGGTGTGGTGGCACATGCCTATAGTCCCAGCTACTCAGGAGGCTAAGGCAGGAGGATTGCCTGAGCCCAGGCACTCAAGGCTACAGTGAGCTATGATGATGCCACAGCACTCTAAGCTGGGTGATGGAACAAGACCCTGTTTCAAAAAATAACAATAAAAATTTAAAAAAAAAAACAAATATCTATAAAGATGTCAATATGGTACATTAGCATACAAAGAGAAGAGACAGTCTAATAAAACTTTTCATGTCCCAGTGAAAATTACAAGGCAATTTGTGTCCAAAATATATCTTTAAAAATTTCATCTTAGGAAAGCAAGATGTTCTTCAAAAGTATGTATTTTCTACCTATGTCTTTTTAAAACTATTATTTTTGAATGCTTCTTTAATCATTATAAGGAATATAAAGATCACTTACTCTTGGACATTTTGAAAATCTTTGCTTAAAAAGAAATATTTCATTTTCTCAGTTAAAATGACCATATTTTACCTATTTATATCTAGACATAAATAAAGATTATGGTAGGGTTAATATAATGCCTCTCCTAAAGAGAATTGAATAGTTAACTGATTCTTTGGAGATAATAGTTTTTAAAATCCCAAACTTTTGCCTTTGAGATCAAGCTTTTTTTTTAAAATATCAGTGCATTTATGGGACTTTCTTGACCAAAACATTAGGTAGCCAAACCTGGCTCTTTATTTAAGTATTAGTCATTTGCAAACATCATTTGCCTTTCTTTTCCCCCCTTTCAGGTTTCATTCTAGACTACTCTTAAAATTAAATACAAAAATCAAATCAAAACCTCTTTTAAAAGCCTTTTGAGGAAAGGGCTATGTGCTATTTATCTTTATTTTCAAGGTTTACTATGCTTAATAGATGTTTGTTGAAGAAATTAACCTAGCATTGGTAATAGAAGTTGATTATTCTGATCCAGACCCCTTCCATTTTTAAGTGCTATTATGAAAAATATCCTTAAATGGCAAGAATTCCAGTAACTTTTGAAGTATCCATCACATCCATGGAATTAATTTTAAAATGCAGTATAGAAAACATCGGAGGTACAAGAACTCAGCTTGCTGCCCAGGTTAATCACTTTGGAGTCCTATTTTTACTTGTACAATGTAAATTTTAAGTTTAATATTATAAAGGCTTTTTTTGATGACTAAAAACTAGACATTCCTATGTAGGAGTCGGTTTTCAAATCAGGTGCTGAAAGAATCACCTATACAGCTACCAATTAAAAAGAAAAATAAAGCCCTTCATTAGGAGAGATTAACTCCCAAAGGAGAAAATTACATATATCCCTTTATCATGGGAACTACTCCTAACTTGAATAGGCTTGCCTGACACACACAAGAGCAGTCTGACACTTGATGAGTGCTCCTCTGTTCTAGTAAGTTCTTCATGTAAACTCTATATAAAATGGGAGTATTTCCTCACACAAAATCCAGAGTAGCAAAACATTTCTAATTATCATACAGATTTTAATTCTGATAAGTCACTGGAATCATGAAAAAGCCATGCCAGATTCCCAGCTATTCTGATTCTTCTACCAGTGATGCAAGACTTAGAAATTATTAAGTATGACTTCCTAGATCCTGCATAAAGAATACCACTGGTGCCAAAAAACTTTGTATAAAAACCCCTGGCAAGAGATAAAAATCTAATCTTTAAGTTTTCTAGTCAAATTTCTTTATTTGAATGCACATATTTTATGGTTTGAAAGTTTTTCAAGCATTTTTTAACTCCTTGGAAATTAACAAATTAATAAATTTATTAATTGTTAATATCTTAAGGAAATTAAAGAATTTAAGATTTTAAGGAATTAAGGAAATTAAGAATCTCTAGTGGCACACTTCTTTTAAAGTGATTTGTCTTGGTCTCCAAAGCTAATTTTAATTAAGTATGATATTTAAATAATATAATCCTGAGTATAAAATTTCTATAAAATATAGACATCTTCACATTGAAGTTCTAATTTTTTAAACTTCTTTTTACTATTCAAATCTAATATACAATAAAAATTTTTTTTATAGGAAACTTTAAAAAGGACCCACTCTATCCACTCTTGTTCCTTAAGAGTTATCCTACTGGATAACTCTACTACTAAGAAGCCTGGCTCGGGAATCAAATCCAGCCTTTATCATTTACCAGTTAGAGGATTTAGGCAGGTTATTTAACCTCACTGAGCCTCAGTTTCTTTATACGTAAAATGGGAACAAGCATACAGAGATAAGATTATAAAGATTATATAAGGCAGCATATGTAAAGTAAGTTTAGCCAGAGCTTGATAAGTAATAATGGTGACATATATTTAAACACATAAATGACCTAACCATATCTAATGGATAGCCTGGGTAAGTGACTCTCACCATAGCCATTACCAGGCCAAATTTCACAACTTCTGCATATATGAGTTTCATTTTTTCCCCCCAGCTCATTGTTTTGTGATGATTAATTCTTAGTAGTCCAATGACCTACCCCTAGGCAAGTCTAAACGATTACCACATCACAAGCATCAGACTGAAGTGACTATATTTAACCCAGTATTCTGAGAAAAAGGAACCAGAAACTACTGTCTGGAACATTACACTGCTATGTGTCCTATAAAGGTAAGGACCTTCAAAAGGAAAAAGCACATTTAGAATGTGATTGAGAAGATGATTTTACTGTCATTTATGCACCACTTTTCAATACTGAAAGGCTTAAAAAAGTGTGCACTTGACACAAAAGAAGTAGTTAAACTCAGGCAGGAAACTACATTTTTCATTAATCTTTTCTTGAAGTAGAAAGTTATTTTTCAGACCCAAGTTTTAAAATTTTACTTTTCAAAATCTATGGTAAGCAAGAATTAATATAAATGAAAATAAAAGCTTAACTTAAAAGTACTTCTGGAAATCTTAGAAATCATTAGTTTGGGGCCTAAGGAAATTATATTTCATTCATTTTTATCCCACTGCTTGTATCCCCGTAGGATGAAAACAATCTATTGAATGGTAATTTGTTTTTAAAGGAACAGGCTACTATATATTAAATTCTAAAAGAGTTACATGCACTGAAAAATACATGCATCCTGGAGAACTTTCTGGAACAAATTCTAGATCAGCACTGCCCAATAAAACTTTCGGGGATGGAAATGCTGTATATCTTTGCTGTCCAATATGGCAGCCAGTAAGCATGTGGCTACTGAGTACTTGAAATGTGTTTAGTGCAATGGAGGAACTAAATATTTAATTTTATTTAATTTTGAGTAATTGAAGTTTAAATAGCCACAGGTAGCTAGTGGCTGCCCTATTCGACAGCTGAAGTCTAGATTTTCTGGTCATTTACCTCAAACAAACATAGGTCCACTAACTTAAAAACCACCACCTGAACTCTAGAAGAAGCTCTCAAGTCGAAAACAAGGGCTTAATAAGACAGGGCCTGCTATCTATTCTGAGAAAACAAACTCATTGGTTTCATTTCGTTATTGCATCTCAGTATAATAATCAAGGAGACAACACTGAGGGGGAAAGGGAGCTCTGTGCAAATATCAATAGAAGTTTCTACCATCATCATACCTGAAGTAAGGGCTGATTGCAGCTAGAACGTTTCTATGACAGGAAAATGTTTTCCCGTGATCCACTTCCACTACAATGTCTGTCAGCTGTCCTTCATCGTACATTGTTTTGAGTTGCTTAAGAATACTGCAAGCATGGAAGGGGTCCATGGCATCGTTGGCTGTGTCTGAAGACGGAATCCCATTCGGTGTTGGGGAAGACTTACTTAAATCTAGGAGGAGAAAAATCGTACAACCACAAGTTCCGAGCCAGTTACGGCGTCACGGGGTTTTTTATTTGCTAGGCTCCCCCCCGCCACCTACAAAAATAAATATGCGTGTATACGCACTGCCTTATGGCACCGCGGATGTAGGATCTGAGAGACAGAGAGCTGAGAGCCGGCGGCGAACAAGTTCAAAGGCCAGCCCTCTCCTTCGGGAGCCCGGCGAGCTCGGTGCCCCGTGCTCGCGAAGGGAGCGTGCTTGCAGAACAGGCGAGATGTCTGCGGGGACTCCGCCGAGAGCCGGCACGTCCCAGCCGAGAGCGGTGGGCAGGAGCCTCACGAGAGAAGTTCGACGGGTGGTGGCCGCCGGTGCCCTCTCAACCGCCTCCCGAACGGGTTGGAGCGGCGGCGGGTACCGAGCCTCCCCATCCCTGTCCGGCCGGACCGCCCACCGCCCTCCACACCATTCATCCTGCTTTCCTTCAACCCACTCCACCTCTCCATCCTTCTCTCCGGCTCCTCATCGCTACCTCCTCATCTCACAGCGTGTGCCTGGCCCCGGCCCACCTTCTCCCTCCTCCCTCCACACCCGCCCTAGCCAGCAGCACACGACCCACCTGCCGACGCGGCCATTTCTCTGTGGGGCCCGGGGTCCGGCTATTTAAAGAGGAAATGTCATTTCGCTTCTCCAGCTCCCGGGTTCCGGCTCTTCTAAGCTTCCCCTAGCCAATGGGGTGTCCTATGCATTCGGCTCCTCCCCCAGCCTCCGAACCTCTGGCGCTGATTGGCCAGAATGCAAGCATAAGCACGTCGGGAAATGTAGTTTTATTGCCCCGGCTCCCGCGTGGTCCGGGTCGGGCGGAGACCCAAGTCGGGGTTCCTATTGGCTGGCTTGGACGGAGGTGGAGAGTAAGGAGACGGCCAGCCTGTGGCTGTGGGGCGCGCAGTGCCTGCCGGGAGAGGTAGTCTTCTGGCGGAGGAGAGCTGTCATTCTGCGGGGCTGGGGTAGGGAAAGCTCTTTAAGTGCGAATTTTCCCATTTTAGGCCTCTCTCCTGGCCTCCGGCTCATTTTTTTCACCTTTTTCTTCATTCCCTAAACTTCCTGCCTATGGCTAGCTTCCGATAGGAAATCAGGCTTTGCGTGAGGGCTGTGAAATCAGACAAATTTGGAAGTGGACAGGAGGGCTGTTGTCCAAAAATGCAAAGGAAATCTGACACCCCACCCTGAAGAAAAATATCAGAAGGCCCAAAAGCAAGCTGTCTCTGATGAGTCACCTGTGGCACCCAATTGAAAAAGCATCGACTTGGCTGGGTGCTCCGGTTTCCAGAGATTAATTTGGTCTGGTTACAACGGCTGCTTTAACTCCCACTCATGCCTTGCTTTTCTTCCACACCCAGAGAACACCTGTTCCACTTTTAAGAGCATGTGAACATTATAGAGGGATTCAAGATGCTTTCCTTTTTGCTCCTGGGAAACGGAGGGGTTACGATACTAAGTAATCGGTGATTACCTTTGAAGAAATATTGGAAACTGACTCTTCACTTTGATTGTTTCCTTTGCTGTGAAGCAGCTTTTTAGCTTGATGTTATCAAATGCCCCCAGCCGGAAACCAGGGACGATTACTGAAGCCCTGGCTCTTTACTCACTGTATGTGAGACCTTAGATAATACTTCTGAGCTCTTAGGATCTCGGCACTCTGACCTTTCACTTGTAACATGGAATCCATATTCTATCTGCTTTATAGACTGAAAACCTTTTGAAAGAAAACCGAAACTTTATTGTTGACTAATTTTGGTTTACTCATCTTATGTTTCTAACATCTAACAGGGTATACATTATAGATGCTTAATATTCTAAAGATAAATGTAAGGTGCAAATAAGCTAAGACTGGACACGCTATTTCTAGAAATTTGAAATATAAGGAAGTATAAGGAAACGGAAGGATTTCTAGTGGAGACACAGTTCATGCATTTAACTTTTCTCACACCCAAAAGATCAAATAGTTAAACTCCTTGATAATTGATCTCAGAATTTAAATTGTAATTGATAAAAGGAATTATAAAAAACAATTTAATTCTGTTCTCTAGCTCTGCTGAGATATTTAGAGCTCAAAGTACTATAATCCTATGCAAATTAAGAAGTGGTGTTTCCTCCCAATGGGGATTTACGAACATCCGTATGCACTTATAATTCTTCTTTATGAAAACCTTGTCTGCACAGTTATACATGGAAGAAATTGATTTAAATTTTGTTGCTCATAACTTTAAATTTCCATTTTTCCATTTTTATGAGCTTAATGCTGTTGCTTTCTAATTTATTAAAATAATGTTTTTTAAAAAAATCACAATATTGATGATGTTAAGAAAAAACGGCATTAATCCTTAGGGTTGTCAGATTTAGCAAATGAAATATAGGGCATGCATTATTTAAGACATACTTAAACTAAAATATCATTTGCCGTTTATCTGAAATTGAAATTTAATTGAGTATTCTGTATTTTATCTGGCAATCTTTTAAACCTGTTAATATGGGGGAGTTTTGTTTGTGTTTTATGTTTGTTTTGTAGCCGCCTATCTACTTGATCCTTAAGAAATGTAGCCAATTTTCTTTTTCATTTGATTCTCAACTAATTAACAGAATTGGCAATATTATTTGATTAATTAAAAGGCAGTTTTCTGATTCTTTGACCCACAAGATTTCTAAATTGGAAGTGGAGCAGAATACAAGAACAAACACCAATCTAAATAGAAATAGAAAGAAAAAAGATTTATAATCACAAAGTTGCCATTTATATGACACTGTAAATAGACTCCATTCTGCTGGGCAAATAGCATTATATAGTAAAGATTTCATCATCACTAAAATGCATTTTTTAAAAATGTAAAATAAGTAGTAAGATCTCAAAATTAAACCAGTAAGACTATTATTATTTCTCAATGATCTTTAAGAATACAAGGGAGATTCTTTTTCAGGGCTGATGCTCAATAGCCAAAGGTTATAGCTTTCTTTTTAAATAGCCCTAATTTGAAATTTAGTAAGCACCTGCTAAACCTACTGCCAATCTTGAAAGGCAGCAGCAAAAGTAACCAGTTTTCTTCTTAATATGTTGAAAAATATATTGCAATTTTGGCATATATTTATAGTTTAAAGTAAAATTTATTAACGATAAGAATTGAAAATGCAAACCAGAATATTTGAAGGGCCTATATTTAGTTCAAATTAGACATTTAGAGCTTTATTATTTTAATATTTTTTTACCTAGGAAACACAAGCAAAGAGAATTGCTATAATTATTGTTGCTTGAGAGAAGAAAAGTTTTTACTAAATTTTAGCCAAGGTGAAAGATTGTGAAAGCAGCAAATTTAGAAAATGAGAAAATTGCAGTCTCCTTGTTTTATTCTGCTTCCACTTCAAGAGAGTGACTTTTAGCAATTATCAGCTGTGCCCAGGGTACTGTCAATAAAACCACACAACACAAGAATGATAGCAACTCTGATGAAGAAGGTGTAAAAGAAAATAGAACTTCACTTCTGCAAATCGATTCTGCAGTTTTCCAATTTCCCTGTTCAGTACTGGCTGAGGCTGTGAAATTGACCAGAGCTATATAACATGAAAGAGAGAATACTTGAGACTCTTACCTTTTAGCAAATAATATCCCCATATATTTATCCTTCTCAGCCTACAGCTACAACCTTCTCGATACCTTCGATGCAACATTTTTCTTGCTAAAAACTTTTACATTGGCTGGATTAATGCCTGGAATGACAACAAAAGTGATTATTCAGTATACATTTAATATAATATCAGATATACAAACAGATGTTTTTAAATTTCTAGAACGTTATATATTACCTATGATTTAGTTTCTTTTAAATACAAAACTCTAAACAGATATCAACATCAGGTTTACTGACTGGGCATTGCTGGGCTTTGTTGTGTTTTTTATTTTTTATTCTCTTTGAGGTGATATGAGGACTCAACATGGTAATAACTAGAAGACTGCATTTCATGAATAACTGAATTTGATCATACAGGGATATTAAAACACATTAATTTGTCTAAGTATTTGAAATTAGCATATACCTGAAAAAAAGAGACTGAAACTAGTAGCAGTGAAATTCAGTTCCTCAAAAATATTTATTGCCTCTTCCCATAACCTACCTTCTGGGAAGGCACTGTGTAAAGCAATGATTCACATACTAAACAAGATGGATAGATAAACAGATGATAGATATTATTAAATAGTTGTAGAGATATAAGATTCCTAACCTCAAGGACCTAATAGTTTATCTGTGGAATTAAAACATTCACATGAAAATCAACTTAAAAAAATGAGATCTGAGAGCAGCCCTCAATTAGCTTTATAAGTATTTCAAACAATTAATGTTAAGGGTTCCACAAGAGATAAGAGATCCTGTTCAGCTGGTGTGGGATTTAAGCTGGACAGCCATAGAGATATTGGCAAAAGTGAAGGAGTACTTTCTTACTTATTTTCTTTTTTCTTGACTTGACCCAGAAGGTAAAGCATCCAGTTAAATGTTGATGGGGCTTAATTCAGGAATTGCACAAGGAAAAGGAATTAATGGCTATGTGTTACCTACTTTATTTCTCTTGATTTTACATTTTAATTAAATTTTATAAGAACAATGTTACAAACGAAAAGACCAAAGCCTGGTGAATTTTGATATGATAACCTGCCTAGAGTTATATAGGGGTCTTTGGCTCCAAAGCCAACACTCTTTTGATTACAGTAGATAAAAGTCTGGGAATAAAACAGAATACTGAAAATGAGAAGTTGTAGGATATTTCTCCCCATTAAATATGTCTAGTTCTGTGTCAAATACAAGGTCAGTTCGTATCTGTCATGAATGGATAGCACTATTGGTACAGGTTTGAGATAGTCTTATGCCCCAAGAAATGAGGGGAGAAAGGAAAACCTCAAGGCATGAAGGTCACACTCTTAAACTAATTTGACATTGTGAGACCAAACTGATAATTTTAGAGGTATAGTCATTTATTATTTTTTATCTTTCCACAAAATAATTAAAAGGAATGGTTAAAATATATAGGTGTGTGATTAACTATTACTATTTAAGTTGACTGTGTGTCACTATTCTACAAGACTGAATTGTTGTATAAGATTGAAGACCCTCAGGAGAATTACTCTGCTGTACCCTTAATTTATTCAACAATATTCAAACTCAGAACGACTGCAAGAGCCAAAGCCACTGTCAAAATGTGAGACATCAGCACTCTTCTCTGTTTGAAGATTAGCTTATAACCCAAGTGGAACTAATGTAGTTAAACAATGACTGTTGATTCTTTCCAACCCTGATCAGGATCTGATTTTTATTTAAGCTCATGGAATCACTAAAAAGCCTAAATGTAAGGAAAATCAGTGGGCAGTAGTCTTCAGCGTATAGACACAGGAACTGAAATTCATCGAGAATAGACATTAGGCTGTTTGGAAAGGAGTTTAAACACAGCAGAGAGAACTTAGAAGATGAGTAGTTGATTGTACATTCATACTCCACAAAATCAAATATTTATAAATTGAATTTATTGACATACCACAATAATCTCAGGGTTATTTAGTTTTTATATCTGGTTGTTCCAGCATAGAGTTTTCTTAATCTCAGCACTATTGACATTTGCAGCTAGATAATTCTGTGTTGTGGGAGCTTCCCTGTGCATTGTCAGATGCTTAGCAGCATCTTTGTCCTCTACCTACTAGATGCCAGTAGCACCCCCCTCCCAGATGTGAAAATGAAAATGTCCCCAGATATTGCACAATGTCCCTGGGAGAAAGTCTTCTTAGTTAAGAACCACTGTTCTACAATGTGCCCCTACATGCTCTGTGCTCTTCTGTGCTGTGTTCTCCCACTTTGTTAACAGCTCTCTTATAGTTTACATAATCATACTATGCTTATTATTTAAAACTACTTTGGTTATTTTCCTTTTAAATATCCATTGCACAGATAGAGTTATATTCCTCAGATCGTAACACAATTTTTTTTTTTTTTGAGACAGAGTCTCACTCTGTTTCCCGGGCTAGAGTGCCATGGCGTCAGCCTAGCTCACAGCAACCTCAAACTCCTGGGCTCAAGGAATCCTACTGCCTCAGCCTCCCAAGTAGCTGGGATTACAGGCATGCACCACTGTGCCTGGCTAATTTTTTCTATGTATTTTTAGTTGTCCAGCTAATTTCTTTCTATTTTTAGTAGAGACAGGGTCTTGCTCTTGCCCAAGCTGGTCTCAAACTCCTGAGCTCAAACAATCCACCCCCCTCGGCCTCCTAGGGTGCCAAGATTACAGGCATGAGCCACCACGCCCCATCTCTTGTGTCATGTATGTACTACTGCCTTTAATTCCCATTCTCTACTTTCATCCTCTTCCAACTTCAAATACAACAATTTATAATGGGTTTGATGTGGATCCTGTGTTTCTGTTCTCATAAAATATATACTGATGTTTTATGTGGCCTTATGATTTATATAATGGTATTGTGCTATGGATCTCAATCTTTTTCTTATTTCTTTCATTTGCTGTGCTTTTAAGGTCTATGCATGTTGCTTTGTTTACATCTAGTCAATTCTTTTCATTTTTTACATTCCCATCAACTAGTTCACTGTTTGATATATGTAGGGTTCAATAAATCTTCACATAATTAACCGCATAAATGAATATATTGAACGATGAATGGATGTGGTAGACAGAGTAATGGCTGCCCAAAGGTGTCCACGCTCTAATCCCTAGAACCTGTTAATATGTTAACTTACATGGCAAATGAGATTTTGCAGAATATGATTAAATTAAGGATTCTGAGATGGAGAGGTGATCCTGGATTATCCAGGTGGGCCCAACGTAATCACAGGATTCCTTATAAGAGGGGATGAAAGGGTCAAACTCAGAAAAAGGAGACGTGATAACGGAAGAAGAAGCTGAGCGATGTGCTTTAAAGATGAAACAAGGGGCCACGAGCTGAGGCATGCAGGCAGCCTCTGGCAGCTGGAAAAGGCAAGGTCATGGATTCTCCCCTAGAACTTGATGAGGAAGTCAGTCCTGCCAACATCTTGGTTTTGGACTTCTGATTTTCAACACTGTAGGATAAATTCTGTTGTTTTAAGCCCTTAAACTTGTGGTAATTTGTTATAGCAGCAATAGAAAAGTAAAACAATGGATGAATTAATACATGAAGAATTTACAGAGCTTTCCAACAGTGAAGCTATAAATTTTATAGCTTCAAGTTTACTTTTTTCTCACCTCTCCTCCTTGTCCATCAAGTATTTAATATTAATAAAAATTGAGAGAATCTTAACATTTCAAGAAATTCAAATAAATAATACTCTAAAGGGAAATATAAAAGGAAAATTGCAAGGTAAACAATCACCCCAAATCTATCTGTAAAATATATAGTTAACTAGACTGCAGTGGTGACTCACTAGGTCATCTTGCGAGGAGAGTGAGATTCAGTGTGGGAGGGAACTACAAAAGGGCCTAACTGTCAGGAGGTATGGTTCCCTGGGACCGTCTTTGGAGATGAGCTACCTTACTGGGTTCAAATCTTAAAGACAGCAGAATAATATGATAGAGACTTCTGCCTTACTGAAGCTGGGCACAGTGGCTCCTGCCTGTAATCACTTGGGGAGACCAAGGAGGGAGGATCATTTGATCCCAGGTGTTTGAGACCCCCATCTTTATAAAAAAAAATTTTTTTTTAAATTAATTGGGCTTGGTGGTGCATGCCTGTGGTTCCAGCTGCTTGGGAGGCTGAAGTGGGAGGATCTCTTGAGCCCAGGAGTTCCAGGCTGCAGTGAGCTATGACCATCCACTAACCAGCCTGGGCAAAAGAACAAGATCCTGTCTCCAGAAAAAAAAATTGTGGCTGAATGCTATCTATATGTCTGAAACCAAAATTATAACACTCAATATATTAGATGTGTTACAAGGCCAAAGAAGCATCTTAAGGAACAGATGTTTTATATGTTGCTCTCTTGCATATCCAGTTCAATCCCTACGAAAGAAAGTGTATTCACTTAAATATAGTAGCTTTGAGCAACTCGGTTTACCATAATCCATGGAGAACCAGCAGGCTTTAACTATCTTGAGCCATTTCAAATATATATGGCTATTTTTTCCAAGCATTTCTCAAGGCCTCCTTGTTAGAAACCACATAGAATAGCTCTAACTTGTGTCTATGTCTGCAAAATACATGGATACCTGGTTTTATGGAGAATCACTCTTTAGGAAATAGATTGTCATAGCTGTGAAGAGGCACATGCTCTGGAATCGGACTCAAGTTGAAATTCTTGCTGAACTATTTTCTAGCTATGACATAGAGCAAGCTGATAACTTTGTCATGCCTCAGTTTCCTCAGCTTTAAAATTAGGCTAATAAGCCAGACATGGTGGTTCATGACTATAATCTCAGGACTTTGGGAGGCTGAGGAAGGTGGATTGCTTGAGATCAGGAGTTTGAGACCAGCCGGGGTAACATAGTGAGACCCCATCTATATAAAAAACAAAAAAAATTAGCCAGGTGTGGTGGCATGTGCCTGTATTCCCAGCTACTCCAGAGGCTGAGGCAGGAGGATTGCTTAAGCCCAAGAGTTCAAGGATACAGTGAGCTATGATTGTACCATTGCACTCCAGCCTGGACAGCATACTAAGACCTTGTCTCAAAAAATAAATAAATAAATAAAATTGGGCTGATGAGAGCATTTACCTCAGAAAACTGTTATAAGGAATAAAGGAGATAACTTATGCAATGTATTTAGCCCACTGTCTGGCACAGAGAAAGTACATCATGACTGTTAGTTATTATTATTTGTCTTAGTACTCCAATAGTAAAGTGAAATTCCTTTTAATTTTTCAGGTAATTACAGCAATTAATTTGTTGTTCTTCATGATAAATTAACCAGTTTACAGATTAATCATAGTTAAGCTGGAGCAGAAACCCAGGATACACTATCTTTCTAGCTCAATACCTTGGCAGAGATTTATCATCATCATGGATTTCTAGCCTTGCTAAGGGTGAGAAAAAAGGAACCAAATGACTCATAAGTGCTCTGAATTCAAACGTCCATGACACTAAAATCAGTCTGGATATTAATTATGAATAATCCCACCCTTTCAGTAGCTTAAATTACCAAAATTTTACTTTTCACTCATGTTTACGGCCAACTCAGCACAGCAGGAGGCTCTACTCATTACAATTACTCAGAAGCCCAGACCAGTAGAGTAGCCACCATCGCAAATGTTCTTGGTCACCACACCAGAAAGAAAACAAGTGTGTGGTAAATCGTGAACTGTTGCCCCCTGGAGAGATATGCATAAGTTCCTGTCACATTTCATTGACCAAAACAAGTCATGTGGCCACCCCCCTGGGAAGTCCAATTCTACCATTCTCAGAAGGAGGAAAGCCAGAAATATTTGGGAATCAGCACCAATGACAAACATCTTCTACCAGGACTGTGCTAGACACTCTTAGTAATGCAGAGATAAACAAAACCTAGTACCTACCCTCAGTGACCTTGCAGGCAAGTAGGCAACCTGCAGCATATACACATGACTCCAAAACAAACCAGCAGTTGCTAAGATTGGTTTACCTCAATTACATGAGAAAAATAAGCCAGAACTATCTATCCACAAGGGTGATTTTGTCCCCCAAGTGATGTTTGGAAATATCTAGAGACATTTTTGGTTTTTGCATTTTGGGGTATGGATGTTGCTACTGGCACCAAGGGAGTAGCAAGACAGCTCTACCACAAAAAAGAATTATTATGTGGCTTCAAATCCAAAATTCACAGGATGGCTTCCCACGACAAAGAATTATCTGGCCCCAAATGTCAATAGTCCCTAGGTTGAGAAATTCCAGTCTAAGGTAATTTGCACCTTTCTCACCCAAACTCCTAAAGCTACTGAAGTGAAAATGATGCCTTTGAAATGTCTGCAGTTAATACTACATATATCAACATTCACGAAAGGAAGTTCAAATGCGTCCTGCCACACATTTCATGTCGAGGCATATGGTACTTTTATTCAGAGCTGTGGATCTGGTATATTCATTTTGAGCTCCAAATGAGAGACTTGACTGTATTTTCATTTTTTTCAAAAATATTTTGAAATTCAAATTTAAAACGCTGCCCTTCAAAATAGCACCACAAATATATCTGCCAACTTGATTAAGCAAGGTTTAGTCCCAATGGAAAAAAAAAAAAACATGGCGTGACAAAATTAGATACTGATCACTGATAAAGTTGCTGCCCAACCAGGTTCATCTGTCTGCTGTCCAAGAGGAAGCTAATACATCCAGACAGCATGGTTTACCGTGGAGAGAAAGAGTTTTTAATTCTGCATAGTGCTAAGAGGGAGAAACATGAGGAATTTCTCAAATTTGCCTCCCTGAGAATTTGGGAGACAGGGTTTTAAAAGACAGTTTGACGTAGGCAATTGAATCTACTAATTGGCTAGGTTCAGGGTGGAACCAGAGCGCTGTAGAAATTGTCTTCTTTGCTGACCAGGTTCTTGGGTGGGGGTCACAAGACCTGTTGAGTCAGTTCCTCAGTATGGGCCACTGGTCTGGGTGGGTCAGTTGTTCCACTGGAATGTGGGAGCTGGAAGATATCTCAGCAACTACCCCTAGGATTCAAAAAGGTGATGTTATCTAGGGAGAAAGCTAAGAATCTTTATGACCATCAGCTGTGTGGCTCCAGAGTGGCAATTACAGAGAAGCAAACAGGGGACAGTGCCTAATTATTATCATTATTTTTAGCTGGGCCTCTGCCTCATTTTTAGCTAGGCTCTTATCACATTTCTCACCATGCACCCCTTTATTAATTTGTAAAGTTGGTTTCAACAAGAAGCTTTATATGAGAGCAATTGTGAGACCTTCTTTGTAGGATCACATTTTTCTAAGAACAGTCTATGGGACAGTCAGGAAATGATCGACTGTAAGTGACCAAGGAAAGGGCATGTGTTAAAGTTCAGCAGCACTAATTGAGTTTGTGAGACAAGCTTTATCAAACACAAATGAATGCAGAGGCAAAAGGCAAGTGGAAGGAATATTTTATACTTAAAGGTGGGGAGCTATTGGTAAACCACAGCAAGGAGTTTTTGATCTTCCAGCATCGACTTGTGTTAGAATTTAGGTTTAAAGTTATTTCCCACGTGGCAAGTTTTGCTTCCTTGTCTGAGCCTCAAGCCTGAGGCTTGCAGAGCGATTGGCTCCAACAGGTAAGATGGGATGCCTGGCAAATGGATATTTGTGGGTTGTTAACTCAGGAATCAGAAGGCAAATCCTGGCCCAGCAGTATGTTAATCCTGGTGGCTAAGAGGGAGCCAATATGATCACAAGAATGCACACAGCATGGGGTCTCAGGAACAGCTTAAGAAAGCCTCAAATATGTTTGGAATGTACCAAATCAATAAATTGCTAATTTTTCCACCTGTGTGTTAGCCCACTTACTCCTCAGGGAGTTGAAGCTTGTAGTGCCAATACAGGCCAAACACTTTGTTAATTACTCAGGCTAAAACAAGTCAAAGGAGCATGCCTAAGCTCAGTTTGAAATTCTTTTATTTACTAGGTTCCTGCAGTCACCAGGGAAATGTAATTGCTCTGCAAATTCTTCATAAAAAAATCGGCCCCTTTCACACCTGTCCTTGGTGAATGTCTTCCTTTCACTCTCTAGACTCTGATTATTAAGTAAACATCTTTGTTCTGGAGGATACAAGCTCATGTATTTAGGAGTGAAGGGCCATGATTTCTGCAACTTATTGTCAGTGGTTTGACACAAATAATAAGCATAAAAGTACATATCCGCATACACAGAGAGGAATAAAGTAAAAGTGGCAAAATGTTAACCTTTTGGTAAATTGAAGCCTTTATGGGAATTCATTGTACAACTCTTGCAGGTTTAAATATTTTCAAATGAAAAAGTAAAGAAACAAAAGCTAACAGAAAAAAGAAGGTTCTACTAAGGCTTTAGCTGTTGCTATGAGATGACAATAAAGATTGTTTTAGTTTTTTCCTTGAGGGAAATGTGGCAGAAATGAAAAGAGTATTTGGATATGATAGAAAGCGCTACAAGGTGAATATCCTTATCTCAAATGTTTGGGACCAGAAGTGTTTCCAATTCTGGATACTTTATGGATTCTGGAATCTTTGCCTATAAATAATGAGATATCTTGGAATGGGAAAAAGTCTAAACACGAAATTCATTTTTGTTTCATATACACCTTAGACACATAGCCTGAAGATAATTTTATGTACTTACAATAATTTTGTACATGAAACAAAGGTTTCCCTGTGTTTTGACTATGACCCATCACATGAGGTCAGGTGTGGAATTTTCCGTTTGTGGCGTCATGTCAGCACTCAAAAAGTTTTAGATTTTGGAGCATTTCAGATGTCAGATTAAGGATGCTCAACCTGTATTTAAATCTTTGTTAAATGAATGGAAATTGATGCTGCTACTCTCCCAGGGTGTTTTCCCAACAGGGAAGGTGTGCTTTTTTTATGATGATTTAGTCTGAATTGACTTAGATTTATCAGCACTGGGTCCTAAAGCACTTGGTTAACTAGGTTCACATTGTGCTGAGGAAAAACAAAAGTGCTTAATTAGTACTCAGGTGCGTCTGAGGCCTAGCACTTCATTGTACCAGACTCTACCTTGAAGACTTCCTTATTCATTGCTGCTGTGTACTGAATTGTACCCCACTCTTCCTCAAATTCATACTTTGAAACCCTAATCCTCGAAGTAATGCTATTTGGAGATAGGACTTTTGGGAAATAATTAGGTTTGCATCAGGTCGTGAAGATGGGACTCTTATGATGGGATTAGTGACCTTATAAGAAGAGACATTAATGCAGATTAAAACCAGAACGAGAGATCACGTCACACCTGTTAGAATAGCTATTATCAAAAAAAAAAAAAAAAGATAGTGTTGACAGAATGTGGAGAAAAGGGAACCCTTGCACACTGTCAGTAGGAATGTAAATCAGTACAGTCACAATGGAAAAGAGTATGGAAATCACTCAAAAAATTAAAAATAGAACTACCATATGATCCATCAGTCCCACTACTGGGTATATATTTAGAGGAAATGAAATTAGTATGTCGAAGACACATCTACACTCTCCTGTCCATTGTAGCATTATTCACAATAGTCAAGATGTGGACATTGACATGTCCCTCACAGGATGAATGGATAATGAAAGTGTGTCTATACACATAATGGAATATTATTCAACCATAGAAAAGAAGGAAATTGTGTCATTTGTGACAACATGCATGAACCTGAGGACATTTTGTTAAGTGAAATAAACCAGGCAAAGAAAGACAAATACTGCATGATCTCCCTCAAATGTGGAAATCTAAAACTGTTGATCTTACAGAAGTAGAAAGTAGAATGGTGGTTATCAGGGGCTAGGGTAGCCAGGGAGAAGTGGGTTGAAGAGATACTGGTCAAAGGATACAAAATTTTACCGGAGAAATATGTTCAAGAGATCTATTGTACAACATGGTGACTATAGTTAATAATACATTGTATTCTTGAAAAATGCTGAGGGAATATAAAATATTCTTACCACAAAAATCATAACTATATGAGGTAATGCATATGTTAATTAGCTATATTTAGTCATCCAACAATGTATATATACTTCAAAACATCATGTTGTATCTAGTAAATGCATACAATTTTATCTGTCAATGTAAAAAATAAAAATAATGAAATACTATAAAATAATCCCCCTCCAAAAAAGAGATACCAGACAGCCCTCTCTTTCCCTTCCTCCCCCCCCTCTCTTCCGCTCTCTCTTGCCCTGCCATGTGAGGGCACAGGAAGAGCGTGGCTGTCCACAGGCCAGGAAGACAGCCCTCACCAGAACCCAACCATGCCGACATCTTGATCTTCGACCATCCAGCCTCCAGAACTGTGAGAAAATAAATGCCTGTTGCTCAAGCCACCCATTTTGCAGTACTTTGTTATGGCAGCCCAAACTCACCGAGACAATGGCCAAACATTTTGTTATGAGAGACAGTCGATAGGAAGGGCAGGAAATACAGAGAAGGGTGTAAGTTACATAATTAATACTTTAAAAATACTAAAGCTAGCCTATGTAGGGTTTCCACATGGCCAATAGCTCTATTTCAATTGAAAAAGACATGTTAGAATAGGGAGACACATTGATGTGAACTGATGACTGACTTCCATTTTTTATCAATATTTTTCCTTAGCTTATTCTTCTACCTGGCCCATGTTCATTTATGTTAAATAAACTGTACAACTGCTTTTTTGCATATCTTTGTATGACAGACATTTAGGGATTCTATTACAACATTTCTGCATCTAGAACGTTGACACAATTGTATTATAAATTTCTGGGTGAGTTGGTGTCAGAGCCGAGACCCAGGACAGACGCATCAGTATTCTAGGGCTGCCCCATTTCTTTCAAATCTCTTCTGCCATCTCATTTCGGTCTGTTTTCACACAAAAAGAGAGAGTGAACTTAAATAAAAAGTCTCACTTCGATAAAAAGTTTGTTAAAATAGAGAATCATAAAAAAGAGACAGTTTAAACTTTTAATTTGAATTCAACGCAAAAAAGATCATTTTCACCAGTCTTTTGGTGCAAGACCAAGGCCTCATCTTGACTATCTGCTGATTGGAATTCTGCACTGTTTTTCTTCCTTCTGTGTTATCTGTAATTGCAAAGTCCATGATTTCCACTTTTAATATCTGTAAAGTAGAATGAGAATTTAAGGAGATTTGAAACAATCCACATGCAGAATCATGCTAGACTTTTATAGTCCCCTGTAATATTTTCTCATTGCATTACCCATGCCTAATTTGACAGGGACATTTTTTAAGCATCTTCGTGGAAGAGAGGGTTGCACCATCACACTCACCATGCCAGCAGAGGATGGCAAACTACTGCCCATGGGGCAAATCCAGCCCATGGAATATTTTGTACAATCCACAAGCTAAGAATGGTTTTTACATTTTGAAAGGTTAAAAAACAAAAAGAATATGCAAAGCGGAAAATGTTTCCTATCTGGCCCTTTACATAAAATTTATCAACCCCTGCCTTAGGCAATCACAGAATTCTTCTGGATTCTTTGCAGATGCCCTGAGAGAGAGCAAGGGGAGTTTTAAGTTCCAAACCTATAGAAATGGTGTTCATCTTTTTGTCCACTTTCCTTTGCCCAGAACTCAATCACATAGATTCCCCCTAACTGCAGGGGAGGCTGGGAATTGTTGTTTAGTGGAATATCAAGAGAAAAAAAGATATGGTGAAGAAATAATTTGTCTCTGCCATATGAAGTCTCTTCCAATCATTCAACTATGAAAAAAAACAAAAATTCTTATTTTGCTCTCATATTTCATTGAATTACATATTTATGAGAACTACATAATTACAACAAGTGCAACTGACATAAGTAATATGAAATATACAACTGACACTGGACAAGCCCCTGGCTCAACTAATGGGATCAGGAGGACATGGGGCATCTCAGAGGGGAACCTAACCTGGAGGACTCAGCAGGCTGCGGTTATCAGGCATTCCGTGTTTGTGACGGATGAGAGCAGCGGTTCTCTCCCAGGGGCAATCGCCCCCTCCAGGAAACATTTGGCAAAGTCTGGAAACATGTTTGGTTGTCACAACTGGAGTAGTGCTACTGGCATCTTGCAGGTAGAGGTCAGAGACTCTGCTAAACATCCTGCATTACACAGGACAGCCCCCACAACAAAGAATTATCTGGCCCAAAATGTCAATAGTGCTGTGATTGAAAAAACCTGGAGTAGAGAATGTTAATTGATCTGGCAAATTGCTAAGTCTGCGGTTTGTTAAGGGAACTTCTAATATATGCAGGAATTATGGTCAGTCAAACTTTAAAGGAAGTCAAGGCTTGGAAATTGTTGAGGTTTTCAAGGAAGCCAATTAGTTAATTCATTCTCTCTCCCTTGGATCCTACCGACTGAGAATTAGGCATAGAAAGTAGACACAGACCAATACAATAGCTCTATGTCTGGCCATGCCTGATTGAAAAAGCTGACATGGACTAATGGCCAAAGGGGAATTCTGAATGCTTCCCCTCAAACCTGAGTATGGAGAGAACTGTGTCTGCCCCACAGAACCAGAAGTTCATGGATATGGAGAAAATGATGCCACGCAAACAAAGCAATATTTAGCTGATCAATGTGCCCTTGTAGAGAAATGCACTTTATGAATGTCAGAGTTTCTCCCTTCTTATCAGCTAAATCTTATCTTTTCTCTTCCCAGGAGAAGTGTTGAAGAGATGATAGTTTTAACCTTTCCAATAGGGTGGAATTTCTATTTTATTGTCTAGAAGGTCTATAGAAAGAAGATACTGTTGGTTCTCCCTCCATCATAGTGGAAAAAGCACTTTACCTATAAGAAGACCCACTCTTTTTCCTTTCTCTTCTACCTTAACTGAATTTAGGACCCTGAGCAAGACCCAACCTCTCTAGGCCTCAGTTCCCTTATATAGATAATAACCGAGATTTGCTGGAAGGCTAAGGACTGGCTCAGTTAATCTATAGAGGTCTCTTGAAATCTTAACATTCCAAAGAACACACTGACGATTTAAAGACAGCATAGAATGTATACACTTATGAAATCTTGATTGTGAGGTCAAGTGTATAATCTCAGTCTTCTGAATGATTAGAAATTGGGCATGGGGGAAGGCGGTTTATTACCAGCGTGGATGGAAAAGGTATGGGTATTTTGGGACATGATCCCAAGCTTTGCTAAGCACAGTGTTTTCCCTGTCTTCATTGGTAGCTGCACCTGTGTTTGGGAACTTGTTTATTCTGCTCTCTCGGTTTCCTCTGTTGCCTTGGGCTCTGTGACAGTTCTGACACAGTCTTTATTATTTCTTTGCATATTCCATCAATTGTAATCCTCATGTTCAGAGAGTCTTTGAAATGGCCCCAAGGTTTTTAACAGTCACCTAATATCTTTCCGTGATTCGTGCTTTATGGTGATGGCAGTAATAAGCATACAGGATTTGGGATCCAAGAACAAGAATTTTAGTTCTGATTCAGCCTCTTGCTGGCCTAGTGATTGAAGGAAAATCACTTGATGCTTCTGAGCCTTCACTGTTTTGTTCTATAAGATTGAGATAAAAATAGTACTTAACTCTCAAGGATCTTCTGAAGTTAATGTGCATGAAAATCATGAAGCACCTGCAAGTTTGCGAAGGTGTGTTTAATTTTTCATCCATTTACTGCCATTCTCTGGGACGTCGTGAAGTCTTCTTTGAGGGATAAACATGCAGGAAAGAAAGTGTCTATTTCACCAATATTTAGGTTGTGTGATGAACAAATGGGGGGCCCTTTCTACTGATCGAAACACCCAGATGTGTTTGCCTAATTCCAGATGTGGTCCTGAGGGTTTCATCTCAGCATGACCACTTGAGTGCAGAGAAGAAACCCTCAATCCCACTTCCGTGTGCAGTGAGTGGTAAACTGGGCCCCTGAGGACACTGTTTAATTAGTGGCCTCCTTCTAAGCTATAGTGGTTGCTGACAATATGATTTCATGTTGCAGAAATGTTTCATGCTGTAATACTCCATCTCTTTACATCTCGGCTTCAGAACTGTTTGACCTCATTAGAAGGAAAGACATGAAAATGTGTTTAGCCAAAAAGTTTTTTTTTCCTGTTTCTTTACTAGTTAACTGCCATAGATCAAAGACAGAACTAAGAAAAATCAACATTACAGTTTAGCCTTTCTCATGCAGATTTCTAAGCTATAACTTTCTGTTCAGGCCGAATTCTGATGAGTCTCCATAACTGGGCTACAAAGATGGACCCTGGCTCAGAACGACATACTGGACTCAGCTGGTTGCCTGGCAATACTGATCACAGGAAAGCCTAAAAACACAAAGAAAACAACACCTCGGCACATTCAGTGAAACTGCTGAAAAACAAGGAAAAAAAATCTTCAAAGCAGCGAAGGGGAAAAAAAAAAAAGACACATTACAACAGACAAAAAATGGTGAGGATAAAAAACATTTTCCTTTCAGAAATAATGAAAAATAGAAGAAAATGAAACAATATCTGAAAAGTGAAAAAAAAATTTTTCTGCCAATTTCTGTATCCAGTGAAAATAAATTTAAAGATGAGAATGTAACAATACTTTTTAGATATACATATATAAAAGCTGAAAGCATTAACAACCAACAGACACAAAGAAAAGGTATATAAAGATTTATAAGAATAGATGGCTGACAAGAGACATCAGTCACCAGAACATCCCCAAAAGAAGAAAAAGTTTCAGGTGGAAAAGCCCAGGTGGAATACCGAGGGAAGAGATCCCATGGGAAGGAGCTTCGGAGCAGAACAAGAAGGACCGACCGCCGAGGGAGCTGGAGTCTGGCAGAAGGTGCAGGTGGGAGGGTTTACTTTGTCCCTCACACCTGTGGCATTTGCCAGCGCCTGCTCTACCCAAGAGCCCTTCTACCCTCACAAGTCCACGCACTGCCACCATCAGCGAACTGAGAGCTTCTTCAGAACAGAGCACCGGGCCGCAAGCCGGGCTACTTCCCCCACCACAGACCCTAGCTGAGGCGGTGGGTGCCATGTTGCTGTGCACCCATTGGGTAGTGGGAGTCAAAGCCCTTCGGTCACCTTGTCGCTGGGTCCCACATGAGCGTACCCTGGCACTCGCTTGGGCTGTGACAACCACGAAGGAATAGGGAGACACAGGGGAGCATCAGAATTCCCAGAGTTCTGACCCACAGGGCAGGCTGCACCTACGGCATGGGGAAGTGCCATGGACGCTTTTTGGGGCAAAGGAAAGCAGAGCACACTCTCTCCTGTACCCATGAGGCCCTGGCTTGTGATCTGAAGTTGTTTGCACCCCTCCTGATGGGGACATGGGTGCAGAGTGGAGTCCGTGGGGTAGGAGAGTGTTGCAACCCCCGAACAATAGCAGGGCCAGAGCCCAGAAAAGGACACGGAGACAGGGACTGCCCCTCCTCCAGCCACTCAATGCTGAGGACATAGCTACCTCTGTTCTCATGTATGAGCTTTAGGCGTGAAAGGCCAGCTCTGGGCTTTAGGAGGGGCTATACCCCAATAACCCTGTGCCTGGGTTTTGGATGGAGAGTGTGGCTCATTCCCCTCTCTTCTTGGACAGGCAGCATTTTTGCAGCTGTTCTGACCAGGGAATCTCAGCCCTTGGGTTTCTATATCACCAGACCCACAGCCAACACCTCCCAGCACCCACTCAGACTGTAGTGGCCTACGGGGACTGTTGGGTCCCAGGGGAAATGTAGGACTCTCAGAGCTTGGGCATTCAGGGTGATCCACTTCCAAATGAGAAGAGAGTGCAGCATGCCAGAAGACCTCTCTGGACAAAAGGGACCAGAGTGCCAGCTATCTCTCTTTAGGGGCTTTCTTCTTTCCTGCCCGCTGCTGCTGAGGCAGCTGCTCGGGGCTGGTGAGGGTTCCCCAAGGAATGATCAAGCCAGGGCACTTGGGAGTGGCCGTCCCCCCTCTGATGGTGCATCCATCATTCCCAGGCCTTGATGGAGAGCAGGGCTCACACCTTTCCCTTTGAAATGCCACAGCAAGTGCTTCCATGTGCCCCAGGACAAAAACTGCTGCCTCTGTGGAGGGAGGGTAGGGAGAGCAGTCCTCTCCCTGCTGCCTGCCTCTTCTGGGAGGAGCCAAGCAAGTCCAGGGCACAACTGCCCCTCGCCCCCAGGCATTTCACGAGCCCTACATACAACTGAGCTTTTTCTGCCACTTCTGCTGCAGCAAGGCCAGGAAGGGGGCTGGGAATTTGGGAGCTTTCATGCACCCCAAGGACAAAATCAACCACCTCCACTGAGGGAGGGTAGGGAGGACACTCCTCACGCCCAGCTGCCTACCTCTACCCAGAGAAACCTGCCCTACCTGGAGGCAAATCTGTGACACAACTGCCCACCTCCAACCCGAGCATTTCAGCTGCAACCTACAGCCATTCTGGTAGCCCAGCACACAGCGGGTTGAGTTGCCTACATCACTGCTGCAGGTGGGCCAGCTAGGAGTTGGGAATCTGGGTGTTTTGTGTCCCCAGTGGACAAAGACTGCTGTCGCTGCTGAGAGAGGGAGGTGTGAGCAGTTTGTATTCCCCATATCTGCCAGTCTCTGCTAATCTCGTCAAAAAGGGCCCACCCATCCTGTGGCAGGCTCATAGTGCACCTACCCTTCTCCTGCCTGAGCATTCTTCTGGACCAGGAGATCACCCCACCCCTCCCTGTCACAGCCAGACCCTGAACTTAGGGAGTCCTGAGGGCAGGTCAGCAAGTCTGCCAGCCAGGTCTCAGTCTGGTCCCCCCAGGACTCAAGCACGCCATCCAGAAGCCTGGGGACTGCAGATTGCCTAACCTCATCCACCACCACTGGCACCCGAACACTCTCCCAGGGGTCAGAGGTCCAGGCAACTCAAACTACCAGCAGCACCACAGTGGGTACCTACCTGATGAGCCAAAAGGCAATGCACCTCTCCCTCTCTACTCTGAGTGGCTGAGTTCCCAGCAGATGAGAACAACCAAACCACAAAGCTATCTGTTTTGAGCTGAGGGAAGAGGTTCCAGTTGAGAAGGCACCAGCATAAGAACTTTGGCCTATAAAAAAACAGGCTGTTTCAACATGACCAAAGCATTACATTAGTTCTGCAGCAATGGACTCCTACCAAAAAAAAAATTTTTTTTTGAGACAAGGTCTCGCTGTGTTCCCAGGCTAGAGTACAATGGCTTCATCATAGCTCACAGCAACCTCACACTTCCGGGGTCAAGTGTTCTTTCTACCTCAGCATTGGAGTAGCTGGGACTACAGGTCTGTACCACCATGCAGAGTAATATTTTTTTACTTTTTGTAGAGATGAGGGTCTTACTATGTTGCTCAGGCTGGTCTCGAACTCCTGACCTTTAAAGAGATCCTCCTGCCTCAGCCACCTTAAGTGCTAGAATTAAAGGTGTGAGCCACTGTGCCTGGCCTCAGAAGGAAATTTTTGAAATGTCAGATAAAGAATTCAAAATAGGATCATAGGTAAGCTCAATGGGATCTATGAGAAAGTTGAAAACTAACCCCAAAAAACAAACAAACAAACAAAATTCAGGACATGAATGAAAAACTCACTAAAAAGAAAAATATTTAAAAAATAACAAAATAGAATTTCTAGAAATGAAAGAATCATTTAGCGAATTTCAAAATACAGTGGAAAGTTTTAACAATGACTAGACCAAGGAGAAGAAAGAATTTCAGAGCTTGAAGACAAGGCTTCTGAATTAACTCTTTCATCAATAATAAAGAACAAAGAATCAAAATAAATGAATAAAGTCTTGGAGAAACATGGGATTATGTAAAACACCCAAACATAAGAATCATGGATATCCCTGAAGGAGAAGAAGAAAAAGCAAGAAAACCTATTTGAGGGAACAATGGAGGAAAACTTCCCTGGTCTTGCCAGTGATTTAGATATCCAGATACAAGAAGCTCAATGAACAACTGGAAGATTCATTGCAAAAAGGATATCACCACAGCACATAGTCATCAGACTGGCCAAAGTCAACAAGAAGGAGAAAATCCTACAAGCTGTGCAACAGAA
Source organism: Avahi laniger (assembly GCA_963575035.1). Classification (NCBI taxonomy): domain Eukaryota; kingdom Metazoa; phylum Chordata; class Mammalia; order Primates; family Indriidae; genus Avahi; species Avahi laniger. The sequence continues at coordinate 33,129 of CAUYSK010031273.1, forward strand.
GCATCAAGTAACTTACAAAGAAAAACTCATCAGACTAACAGAAGACTTCTCAGCAGAAAACTTATAAGCCAGAAGGTATTGGATTCCTATCTTTATTCTTCTTAATCAGAATAACTGTCAGCCAAGAATTTTGTATCCTGCGTTACTAAGTTTCATACATGAAGGAGAAATAAAGTCTTTTGCAGACAAGCAATGCTAAGGGAGTTTTTCACCACCAGACAGGCCCTACAAGAAACGCTCAAAGGAGTTTTAAACATTCAAACGAAAGGTTGATACTCACCAATATAAAAACACCTCCCACGAAAAATCGCACAGCTTTTATAAAACAGTAACACAAGGGAGAACATAAAGTAACTAAGTAACAATCAACGCAATGTCTGGAGCAGTATCTCACATATATCAATATTAACATTGAGTGTAAATGGTCTCAATGCCCTACTTAAAAGATATAAATTGGTGTACAGAAACAGAGTAAACAGACAACGTACAGAATGGGAGAAAATATTCACAAGCTATAAATATGACAAAGCCTAATATCTAGAATCTACAAGGAACTGAAACAAGTCAGCAAGAAAAAAATAAACAAACCCATTGAAAAGTAGGCAAAAGACATGAACAGACATTTTTCAAAAGAAGAGAAGCAAATGGCCAACAAACATATGAAAAAATGCTCAACATCACTAATCATCAGGGAAATGCAAATTAAAACCACAATGAGATACCACCTTACCGCTGTCAGAATGGATACTATTAAAAAGTCAAAAAACAATAGATGCTGGCATGGCTGCAGTGAAAAGTGAATACTTATTTACTATTGGGGGAAATGTAAATTAGTACTACCTCTGTGGAAAATAGTATAGAGATTTCTCAAAGAACCAAAAGCATAACTACCATCCGATCTAGCAATCCCACTGCTGGGGATCTACCCAAAACAAACGAAGTCTGCTGGCTGGTTCCCCTGCGACTACTCCCTTTCTCTCCAGCTCCACCTGGTGCCAGGTAATCTTTCCAAACACACCTCTCATCTGTACCACAGTTTGCTTAAAAATAAAATCTAGGAAATCTAGCATAAGCTTCAACCTCTTTACCCTGGAATAGCAACAGTAGCAGATAATATCTATTGAGCATTTGCTGTATGCAAAGTACCATTCTAAGTGCTTCACACATGTTAACTCATTTCATGTTCACAGCACTATTATCTCCATTTTACAGACAAGGAAATGGAGGCAAGGAAAAGAGAGAGGTTCACTAACTTGCCCAAGGTCACACAGCCTCCTAGTGGCTGAGTGGGATTTGACCCAGACAGCCTGGCTCTAGAGCCCACACTCTTAAACTGCACCAAATTGCCCGGAATCCAGTGCATTCCATGATCTGATCACAAAGCCAGACCCCGCTTCCCCCCACACCCACTGTTCCAGCTCCCAGGCTCTGCCTGTGAACTCCACATACTTTAGCCCATGCCATCCTCTCCCTGACCACTGTCAGAGGCTCTTTTCGGGACAGCACAGTTTATCATCACACTGACAGGGTGCAACTGTCCCACACTCAGAGCAGCATCTGGCCCATAATGACCAGTCAGATGATGCAGGTGTTGTTGGTGGGACCCTTCCCAATCTGCACAAAATTGCAAAAAGATTCCCTGGGCTGCGAATGTCCAGTTTCTACGGAGGACCTGCCTCTTGGGGCATTTAAAGAAGTAGCAATGCCCTCTTGGATTGCAGAGGCAGCAGGCTGTCATATGCCTGCAGTGACCAGGGGAAGGAGGAAAATGTGGGTTTCTAAAGCACAAAGAACCCAAGCTCCATAAACAGCAGCCTTGGTTCTCTGATTCCAGGTAAAAATCTATTCTGGCCAGAAAGCTATCGCCCAAAAGTACAAATTTCTTCGGCAAAGTTAAGTGGTCCGGTATCTGGTAGATAGCAAAGTGCTCAATGCATATTTGTCAAAATAGCATGACCCGTCAGTCTCTTTGATTTACTCAAAACTAGGGTGGGGGTGGTCCTTGCTGGGCACCCACCTTGAAACAGAAAAACATTAATTAATGAAACAGGCCTATAACCCAGGCAAAATCTAAAAATTTAAATGGACGTGCACTTTCTGTATCTAGGGTTCAAAAAGCGATGACAGTAAGACATGGAAAGAAGATTCCATTCAGGATAAACCCCAGGACTTGACCCAGCAAGGAAAAGACCTGTCCCTCAAGAGCACAGAAAGCAGAGGGGACTGCTGTAATGTGACAGAAGGACACAAGCCAGAGGCAGGCAGACTCTGGCCCTCAACACCTGTACAACCTGGAGCAAGTCAGTCCCACTGTGAGCCTCAGTTTCCTTGTCTGTAAAACGGGCCACCTCACTCTCAGAGCTGCACTATATTATGTCACATACTGGATGTCACGATTTGTATGGTAGGTCCTGAGCACATCATTTGACGTCCTTCAGAACTGACCGTGTTCCAGCCACCGGGCTGGCCCAGAGAAGGGCTCACAATTGTGGCGATAATGTCAGTGGCCAGACACAGTGGGCAGAGCACCAGCATACCAGTCAGGCCTGGCACAGCATTGCCAAAGGAGAGGGGTTCTGGTGGTCGGTGATCCTGGTGAGGGAGATGGGCATCTGCAGGAGAAGCGAGGGCCTGTGTCCACCGGCTCCCGGCACTAGGAATGCCCCTCGGAAACTTTTCTGCTGCTTTTGTGTAGTGAGATCTGTGGCCAATTCTTACCTAACCAGAGAAGGACGTGGCACAGATTTGGGAAGGTTTGATGAAATACCAAATGATCCAACCAGAGACAGGACTGTCCTCCCCAGCCTGTGCCCCCCCTGCAGTGGGCTGCATCTCCCCATGGCTGAAAGACCCATTTCTGGAGGGACCCTCTGGAGCTCTAGGATCCTGTGGACCTCCCTAGTGCACAGCCTGCACTGCCTCATGATCCTTGTGCCTCCGGGCCACTCTCTCCTAATCTAGCCTGTCCTGTTCCCCGTGGCCTTATCTGCAGACAACTCTATGAATGACCTCAGTGTCTCCATCCCAGAATTTACCCCGTTGTCGTTCGTAATCTGGGGGAGGGTGGGCCTCTCCCTGGGGGTCAAGGGTCAAGAACTTTTTCAGAAAATCTTTGAGTTCCTCTGAAAAGGAAAGAGGTATCTTATACCTGCCACTTACAACCTGACTTTCAAGGTCCCTGAAACACTGTCGGTCAAAGGCAAGAGTCCTGGCCGTCGTGATGTAAAAGACAATACCCAGGCTCCACATGTCCACCTCCGGTCCATTGTACTCCTGGTGCAGGAACATTTGTGGGGCAGCATACGGGGGAGTCCCACAGAGGGTATCCAGCTTCTTCCTTTTGCCAAATGTTGTGTCCAAGCCAAAGTCAGCTATTTTGACATTATCATTGGCATTGAGTAGGATGTTGTGGGGCTTCAGGTCCCGGTGGACCATCTTCTTATGGTGGCAATACTGCACGGCAGAAAGGATCTGCTGGAATTTGGTCCAGGCCTCCTCCTCCTCCAGGTGGCCATGTCGGAGTATATAGCCAAAAAGGTTTCCACCACTCGCATATTCTGTTACCAAACAGATGGCATCTTTGGTGTCTATGACATCCAGCAGCTTTAAGGATGTTTGGATGATTCAGGGTTCTCATTGCTGCAACGTCCTTTCAGGGCTGGAGAGTCGCTGCTTTGAGATAATTAGATGCCCCCAGTTTAGCTGTATATACATTTACAATTGTTATATCCTCTTAATGAATTGGACCCACAACCATTATTGTACTCTTCTTTGCCTCTTCTTACAGTCTTTGAAGTACGGTCTATTGTGCCTGATACATGTTTAGATACCTCTGCTCTCTTTCGGTTTCTGTTGGAATATCATTTTCCATGGAATATCATTTTCCATCCCTTCATTTTCAGTCCACGTGTGTCCGTAAAGCGGGAGCAAGCCTCATGTAGGCAGCAGATAGTTGGGTCTTGTTTTGTTTATTTTTTAAATCCAATTAACAACTTTTTATCTTTTGATTGAAAAATTTAATCCATTTATATTCAAGGTAGTTATTGATAGGTAAGGACTAACTATTGCCATTTGTTATTTGTTTTCTAGTTGTTTTGTAGATCTTTTCTTCGTCTCTTACTGTCTTTCTTTGTGGTTTCTTTGGATAGTGATACACTTGGATTTCTCTCTCTTTTTTCTTCTACTAGAAGTTTTTGCTTACCATGAGGCTTACATAAAACATCTTATAACAGGTTATTTTAAGCTAATAGCAACTTAATTTTGACCACCCTGTTACTCCTGCCCCTATTTTATGTTTTTAATGTTATAGTTTGTACTTTTTAACTTGTATATCCCTTAACAAATTATTGTAGCTATAGTTATTTTTAACCATTTTGTCTCTTAACCTTTATACTATAGATATAAGTGATTTTTCTACCACCATTACGGTATCAGGGTCTGGATTTGACTACACAGTCTCCTCTTATCCATGGTTTCCTTTCTCAAGTTCCAGTTACATACAAATGAGATCTGAAAAATATTACTTAGGAAAATCCGGAAATAAACAACCCATAAGTTTTAAATTGTGTGTCATTCTGAGTAGCATGATGAAATCTCGCACTGTCCCACCTAGAATGTGAACCGTCCCTTTGTCCAGCATCTCTGCACTGTCTATGCAACCTGTCTGTCAGTCTCTTAGTAGGCATTTCAGTTATCAGATCAACTGTTGTGGTATCTCAGTGCTTGTGTTTAGTAACCCTTATTTTACTTAATAATGGCCCCAAGGCTCAAGAACAGTGATGCTGGCAATCCCGATATGCCAAGGAGAAGCCATACAGTGCTTCCTTTAAGTTGAAACAGTGAAAGTTCTAGTCTTAATAAGGAAAGAAAAAAATCATATGCTGAGGTTACTAAGACCTATGGTAAGAACAAATCTATCCACGGAATGGTAAAGAGGAAAAAATAAATTTATGCTAGCTTCTCTGTGGCTCCACAAACTATAAAATTTATTGCTGCAGTGCATGATAAGTGCTTAGTTAAGAAGGAAAAGGTCTGTAATCCTAGCTCTCTGGGAGGCCGAGGTGGGCAGATTGTTTGAGCTCAGAAGTTCAAAATCAGCCTGAGCAAGAGCGAGACCCTGTCTCTACTAAAAATAGAAAGAAATTAATTGGACAACTAAAAATATATAGAAAAAATTAGCCGGGCATGGCGGCGCATGCCTGTAGTCCCAGCTACTCAGGAGGCTGAGGCAGGAGGATGGCTTGAGCCCAGGAGTTTGAGGTTGCTGTGAGCTAGGCTGATGCCATGGCACTCACTCTAGTCCGGACAACAAAAGCAAGACTCTGTCTCAAAAAAAAAAAAAAAAGAAGGAAAAGGCATTAAATTTGTGGGTAGAAGACACAAACAGAAATGTGTTCTGGTTGATGGCAATCAGGTTTAGGACTATCTGTGATTTCAGTCACTCCCTGGGGGTCTTGGAATGTACCCCCTAGATAAGAGGGACTGCTGTACTGAGTGTGTCTACAATTACAGAACTCTAAACCACATGAAGACTATGACAAAACGAAATGAACAAAATGACAAATCCACAGTCATAGATTTTAAAAGTCCTTTCTTAATCATTTATAGAATAATAGAATAGTAAGGATAACAAAATGTTGAACGATACATTAACCAACATTAGCTATTTGGTATTTATAAAACACTCCAGCCAACAATTGCCAAATGTACATTCTTTTTAAATGCACATTAAACGTTCACCAAGATAGCCATAACCTGCGCTATTAAATAGTACCCATACTATCAAAAAACTAAAATTATCCATATTATATTCATGAACTAAACAGAATTAAAGAAGAATTATGTGATATCAGATGTCTGGAAAAACATTCAAATGTTAAAATATTAAGGGACACCCTTCAAAATAACAGTTTTTCAAAGAAAAAAATTACAAAAGCAATCAGAAAACATTCCAAACTGAAGAAAATGTGAAAGTGTGCAATAGACGCAGCCAATCAGTGAACCTGTAGAAATTAAAATACTTTTAAGTGCTCGTATCAGAGAAAAGAAAGTGGCAAAACAAGTGATCTATGCTTCCATGTAAAGAAGAGCTAAAAATAAAAGAAAATTGAATAAAAATATGTAGAAGAAATAAAGAAGAAGATTAAAATTGGAAACCAATAAAATAGAAAAGGACGATTACATTAAAGTTAAGTAGAGGCCTCTATCCCCATTAACTTAGAAACAAAAATCATTAACAAAATATTAAAAACAGAATCCAGAATTATATAAAAAGGATAGCAAATCAGAAGTGGTATTTACCTCAGAAATGCAACTTTAAGTTAACATTAGAAAATCAATATAATTCACCAAAAACATAATAAACAAGAAAAACTATATGATCTTATCAAAAGATGCTTATGAAGGTAAAACAACTCAACACCAATTTATAATTTTAAAAAATGAATCCCAACAGACCAGATTTAGGTGGGAATTTCTTCAACCTGAAAAATGAATATCCCAATGAATAAACCATTATTAGCTAAAAACATATTCAGTGGTAAAATATTGAAAGCTTACCTTCTTAGATTAAAAGAAAAATATCATGGGTTTCAGCTCTCACCACTTTTATTCAATAGTGTACTGGTGGTCTTGTCCAGTACAAAAAGGAGTTAAAAAGAAATAAAAGGAATAAATATTGGAGAAGAACTGATACTATCCTTATTCACAGACAACGTAATCATGTATGTAGAAAGTATAAAGGAATATATTTCAAAAATAGTAAAAATAATGTATAAAGTAAGCAAGGTTTTCCTAAATAATTGTGAGTTTACAATAATCAAATGTATTGCTATTTATAAGCAAGGAAGAGTTGGAAAATGAAATTTAAAAGAAATATGATACAGTAATTCATTAGAATCATAGACATCAATATAAACTCATATTTAACTTAATATATAGACATAGATACATATAGAAATAATAATAAAAAGGTTTGTATATACAGGTAAGTATCAGTACATAGTTTTCCTTGTTCAGTCTACTTAGTGCCTATAAGCAAAAACACACCAAAAGCAACAAGAGCACACAGAACCCAGATTTTGGCTTCTAACACCATCAACCAATAAAAGTGTCCTTGGAGAAACGGCTTATTCTAGCACTGGGGCAGGAAATACACAAGATGAACCTGAAACATCTCATAAGGCCAGAAGGTAACGAAGTGTTAAAAAAAAAAATCATAATAACAGGCCTACGTTAAAGGGACACAGACGCCAACTAAAACAGGTCCCAATGGCCAAAGCTGTAACTATGCAGAAAACAACAGTTTGAGAAATTTTTACTGGACTCCTTTGAGTCTTTCTTGAATATTAACATGTGCTTGCACAGTGTGAACTGCAGATTCATGCTTCCTGATTTCAAAGCTTATTACAAAGCTATAATAATCAAAACAGTGTGGTACTGGCATAATAATAGATATACAAACCAATGAAATAGAATTGAAAGTCCCAAAATAAAACCTACATATCCATGGCCAACTATAATAGTAAGACAAATAATCAAGCTTTAAAATGGGAAAACTGTTTAAAAATACATTACCCTAAAGAATATATATACATTGCCAATATGCATATGAAAAGATGCAAAAAATCTCTATTAGAGATGTGCAAAGCAAAGCCACAAGGAGACATCACTTCGAAATCACTAGGATGGCTATAATCAAGACAATAGAAAATAAAACGTGTTAGAAAGGGTGTAGAGAAATTGGAAACCACATTCATTGCTGGAGGAAGTGGAAAATGATGTAACCATTATGTTTAACAGTTTTGAGTTTTCTCAAAATATTAAACTAAGAATTACCAAATGTCCCAGCAATTTCATTCCTAGGTATATGTTCAAGAGAATTTTAAAGTTATTCTAACAAAAAACTTGTACACAAATGTCCTTAGCAACATTATTTATAATAGTCACAGAGTGGAAACAGTCCAAATGCCTTCCCACTGGTGAAGTGACAAATAAAAGGTAGTATTTATAGTATATCCATACAATGAAATAGTATTATAAAGCCATAAAAAGGAATGAAGTACTGATTATGCTACAACACAGATGATCCCTGAAAACATTATGCTAAGGGAAAGAAAGCAGATGAAGAAGGCCACGTAGTACATAAATTCATTTGTATGAAATGTCCTGAATTAGGAAATCCATAGAGACAGATAGTAAATTATTCATTGTCAGGGTATAGGTAGGGGTGGGGTGAGGTAGTGAAGATCGACAAATATAGGTACCAAGTTTCTTTTGGGGTTAAGGGAAATGTTCTGGAATTAGATAGTGGGAATGGTTGTGCAAAATACTAAATACTAAAATACTAAAATACTAAATACAAAATACTAAAATACTAAAAATCACTAAATTATGCCTTTTTACATGTGAATTTTAAATTTGAATTGTATCTCAATTACAAAATATAATGAGGTGAAATAAAGACATTTTTCGGACAAAGGAAGCTGAGAAAATCCCAAACTAGCAGACCCTTTGGTTACTTCCAGCTTTGGAGAAACAAATATCTTTAAGAAAACGAACTCTGTCCCAGTAGGAACGACTGCCAAGCAATGCTGTGAGCAGATTTACCTGGATCGTTCAGGTACAGCAGGTGGAAGTGCTCTTTGATGGAAGGGGCCCTTGCTGAGAAGTTCTGAGATCTGGATCTTTACTCAGACTCAAAACACCTCTGCAATCTCCCACATATGGCTCCGTTGCTCTGAATATTTTAGTCGTGCTAAAACCAGAATAACATTATCTCTAACATCCTTTCCAGCTCCAAAATTCGTTCATTCATTCATTCAACCAACACATTTTTATTGCTCACACACTGCATTTCAGACACTGTACTAGGTACTTGTGGATGTAAAAACATAACAAAATAAAATAAAACAAAATCAGAATAGGACGTAGTTCCTGATCTCAAAATAAACATTTGAGTTCTGTTTTAGGATAGGCAGGGAGTATAGAAGCAGGGTAACAGTAGGAAGCCTTTGTTTTGAATTTACCTTTAAAAATAGGTAGATAGAATATATATATATATATTTTTTTAAATGAACTTTTCCCTTAACAAAATAGCCAAAAGGAATATTATCACTCTGTTCATTGTGCTCAAACTATGTTCAGTAAGTTAAAAAGCAGTTAGAGAGGCCGGGCGCGGTGGCTCACGCCTGTAATCCGAGCTCTCTGGGAGGCCGAGGCAGGAGGATTGCTTAAGGTCGGGAGTTCGAGACCAGCTTGAGCAAGAGCGAGACCCCCGTCTCTACTAAAAATAGAAAGAAATTAATTGGACAACTAAAAATATATAGAAAAAACTAGCAGGGCATGGTGGCGCGTGCCTGTAGTCCCAGCTACTCGGGAGGCTGAGGCAGGAGGATCCCTTGGGCCCAGGAGTTGGAGGTTGCTGTGAGCTAAGATGATGTCACGGCACTCTAGCCCAGGCAACACAGTGAGACTCTGTCTCAAAAAAAAAAAAAAAAAAGCAGTTAGAGAAATTTAGTATTTACCTTTGAGAGCTTGTGTTATAAGAATTTGAGTGAAATAATAAATATTTAAAAATTGCTAGGAATGAAGACCTAGTTGGGGGATAAATACCCTGTATCTCAAAGTTGGATTCTTTATTATATCTTGCTCTCTGTCCCTTACTTGCCACCATTTGTTTACACTTTTATTCCCCAAATCGACAGAGGGCAATTCTAACATTCTCAAACTTCCTTGTAATAAGAGGGAGAGAAGAATGTTCACAGTCTAGCTGAGGCTTTCCATCAGGTGCCAAAACCCAAACTTCATTTAATGTTGACATAAAACTAGACCGAGACACCCACTAGTCAAATATCAGAATGTAAACTTTGCCAGTGCTTTAAGTCAGTCTGTAAGTTTTAAAATCCTAACATGGGTTTCCTTTTCTTCATATATTACTGAGTCTTTCTGTATTCCTAGACCTTCTGTTAATAAAAACAGCTAACACATACCAGACATTTGCTGCATGCCAAGAACTTTGCAAGATATTTTCTATACATTATATGATTTTTAATCCTCATCAAATCACTATGAGATAGGCATCAATAAATAAATGAGAAATTGAGAATTATCTAGGGTAACATAATAATAGTAATAGGTAACACAGACAGTAAGGTAGCAAAATATATCACTTTGAAATTAAGTAACATAAAAATACAAAGTTTCACTTTATGTACATTTGAGACCACCGCAATCATGCCTGCCATGGACAGGATGTTACACTGCTGAGATGTCCTCCATCAGAACTTACTCACCCACTTGCTGCAAGTGAAATGGGCTGACCAGTCTCAGGTGAGTGTCTCTTCAGACTGCCTCAGCTGAAGACAGCTGCCTGCTCAAGGCCATACTCCCTTCCTTTCAAGGACTGGTTGAAACAGGTGTTTTTGCCCTAACACTGGATATCCTAAAAGAGCCGTCTCAGCTTCAGAACATCCTGGGGCCTTTGTTATACATTCATACTTCTCTTCTCCCATGGATAGCTCAAGACTAATCCCTAACGAGCCTACTAAATGCTAATCTCCACCCAGGGTCTGCCTCCCAGGAATCCAGCCCAGCCAGGAACCCAAAATTTGTCAACAATCACATAATTTCAAAGCTTGGTCAGCCAAGTGATTATAAACTGTGTGAGTGAATGAGTGAATGAATGAAAGAGCTATCTACAAGGAAGCCCCTCTTTAGTCAGTAAATGAAACATGTCCCATCCTCTGCCTGGGTCAGTCTTAGATTATCTGAGGGCTTCAGGAACATATTCCTTGTATAAAATGTGTTTGAAGTACTAAGTGTTCTCATATATTATCTCATTTTATTCCTATAACAATCCAGTGAAGTAGATACTATTTTCCCCTCTTTTGCATATGAAGAAACTGAGGATCAGAGAGGTTAATATCTTATCAAAAATAAGTGAAATGCAGAGCTGGGATTTCAACTCTTATCATCTGGCCTTAGAACCCTTGCTTTAAAACCACCATGCTATATTATCTCACTGATATGTATATATGCATATATATCAGTGAATATATATATCACTGAAAATATATAAATATATATATATTTATAAATATCTTGGTTTCCTTCACAGTTCTGTACACATAGAAATAAATACAGATTCTCCTTTACTTACAATGGGGTTATAGCCCAACAAACCCATTGTAGTTGAAAAAGTATCTTAAGTAGAAAATGCATCTAATACCTCTAACCTACAGAACATCATAGCTGAGCCTAGCCTACCTACAGTTGCACAAAATCATCCAACACAAAGCCCATTGTATAATAAAGTGTTGAACACCTCATCTAATTTATTGAATACTGTACTGAAGTGACAAACGGAACGGTTGTATGGTACTCAACTACTGCGTCTACTGAATGTGTATTGCTTTCATGTCATCATAAAGTTAAAAAATCATAGGTAAAACCATTGTAAGTCAGGGATCATCTGCTAATGCTTTTTACTTGTTTCATTGATTTGGCAGTGACTAAAACAAACTGTCCCATGGGGAATTGAGCATTTGAAAATAACCCGAAGCCAACTTGAACCCTGCATGGAAACTCCACCCATTACACTGGGATTTGATTGAACACCTAATAAGGTGGGGACCTCGACTCTACCTGTATCTCAGGCCCAGGACAGGGACCAGCACATAGTACTACTAAGCATTTGCTGGTCAAAGAAATGGGTAAGAAAAGTTTCTTTATTTAAAAATGTGAATGGAGAAGGGAGGAATATTTCCTCACATTTACAGAGGATTATTTTGTATATAGATTTGCCAATCAATACTGTAAAGATTGACTTTATGGGTCAGCAGAAGAATAATTACTAGGCACACCAACAGCTGATATTCAATTTTGAACTGAGATGACCAGCAAGCATCAATTAATATTATATAGAATCATAGGTTTTCAATTTAATCCAACACATATTGAGCTTTTATTAGTATCATGTACAAGACACAGGGGAGATAAGATGGTTAAGACCCAATCTTGACATTGAGGAGATTATAGGTAAGATTATGAGGACACACACAAATCTTTAACACAGATACAGTGTGATGAACCCTAGAGGACAGATACAATTAAAGGACTGTGGAAGGACAATGAGGAAGAGACTTATTCGGTAAGGATGAGAGATAAAACCTTCATTTTGTAGAACGATTGCCTGAAATACACCTCTGAATAGTTACTCCCCTCCTCAAGAACTTTCAAGAGCTTCCTGTTGCCTACAAATACAGCCTAAACTTAACGTAGCCTTCAAGACTCTTGTTCGGGGGCAAGATGGCGGATGAGGAAAACCGCCAGCCAGAGTGTCTCTGCAAGAAAGACAGATTTTAGAAGAAAGCAAAAAAATAAACAGGCAGACAAACATAGATTGGATGAGGGTCGGAAGGAAGGGTGCCTGAAACTACAGGAGACTCCACAGGAAGACGTTGCGGAGGAGAACTGGAAGGAAAAAGGCCCCGGAGAGGCTTGGAGACCAGCAACAAAAGTAGGTGGAGTGGTTAAATTTCCCCTCCCTTGCATCTCAGACTGCCGGTGAGCTCCTGAGTGGTTGGAGAGACCTGCTGACACCAGCCCAAAGACGGCTGCCGCCAGTGAGTGGTAAGCCTCTTGCAGACAGGGGACCAGGCTCCCGGCTCCCTTGGGGCACCTCCCAGCCCGCAGACCTGAGCCTATCGGCAGGCGCCATATTGCTTCATTCTCCCCTCCCCCTTCCCTACCCCTGGCTGCCAGAGAGACAATTTAGCCACCACCCGGAGGCATCTGCAGGGAATGGGACATTTCCTTTTGGGGCCCTGCAGCAGACTGAGGGGTAGTCAGACTGTGAGCTCCCTACCCACCGGCCCTCCCACGGCCTGCTTGCCTGGGGACTCCAGGAGAGCAGGGCAAATCCTGAGGCAGAGAGACATCGATCCAGCTTGGGCACCCCAAGGGTGACTTGAGACCAGCACTCCTCTCCCTGGCAGGGTCAGGGATTGATCTCCAGGGCCCAGGGGACAGGCCTGCAGACCAGATCCTGTACACCCAGGTCTCAATCACATTGCCTGGGGGCACAGTAGGGATCTTTGTGAATGAGCCTACTGAGGTGTGTGTGCCTTCAGGGGCAGATCAGCGTGCCTGAGGGGCAACCCTCCTCCCACAGGAGGGCCGTGTGTCCAGCTCAGGTTGCGATCCTGGGCAGGGGAACCTCCTGGCCTGCACCACAGCCAGGGGAGATCCACTGGCTTGAGGTCCTGCCTGCTGGCAGAGACCTGAGAGAAACCGTGGAATAGGGGAGGGTGGAAAGGAGCGAGGCCTGTTCCAGACTGCAGGTCTCAGACAGCCCCACCCCCTCATGCAGACTTTCTGGCTGAGTGGGGCCATTTCAGTCCCTCCCTGGAAGCTTTGCCCAGAAACAGAGAACAGACCTTTGACCCCTGCTAACAGCATTTGTGGTGCTTGAGAGCAGGCTCACACAACCCAGCTCCGCCCAGACTCACTCCCCTACCTACCCCTACTGAGGCGTAGAATAAGGACATACCTGGAAGTCCCAGGGCACCACCCACCACCTGAGACACAGAGTACCTCTCCAGGGGAACAAGAGCTGGTTACAGGACCCAAAAACAATACTGCAGCCTGCTCCTCCCAGCAAGCACCACCTACTGATGGGAAGGTCATTCTGCACACCCTTTTACTGCATCTACTGACTCATACATGGGGTGGTCGAATTTCACCCACAAACATCACCTACTGGCTCAGAGACTACACAGGGGATGTTATTATCCAAACAAAAATCTAAAGGTAAGAAGCAACAGCTGATCAGATGGGAAGGAATCAGCAAAAGAACTCTGGAAGTATGAAAAATCAAACGGAAAGCACACCCCCAATGGGGAACATCAGCAATGGACATGAACCAAATACAGAACTCTAAAATGACAGAAGAATAATTTCAAACATGGATTGTAAGAAAACTCAGTGATATGCCAGAAAAAATAGATAACCAACACAAAGAAACCACAAAAAAAAAAATCCAGGACTTGGAAGAAAAATTCACTAAAGAAATTGAAATGTTAAAGTAAAATCAAACCAAACTTCTGGAAATGAAGAATTTATTTAAGGAATTACAAAATATAGTGGAAAGCCTCAAGAACAGGAGTTCTACTCAGCCACAAAAAAACAATGGTGATATAAAACCTCTTGTATTGTCTCAGATAGAACTGGAACCCATTCTACTAAGTATCACAAGAATGGAAAAATAAGCACCACATGTACTCATCATCAAATTGGTATTAACTGATCAACACTTAAGTGCACATATAGTAGTAACATTCATCAGGTGTTGGGCAGGTGGGAGGCGGGAGAAGGGGATGGGTATATATACACCTAATGGGTGCGGTGCACACTGTCTTCAGACAGACACGCTTGAAGCTCTGACTTAGGCAGGGCAAGGGCAATATACGTAACTTAAGCATTTGTACCCCTGTAATATGCTGAAATAAATTTTTAAAAAAATGCAAAAAAACAAAAAGACCCCTTGTTTGATGGGCCACAAGCCTCTAAGCCTAGGGTAATTACCTTACCCTGGTTTTCCAAGGATTTCCCCAGTTTTTGCTGCCTAAAAGTACTGCTTCCCTGGAAAATCCTTCATTTCCAGGTAAACCAAGAGAGGTGACCATCCTAACTACACATTTTAGTGTTGAATGAGGCCAAACTGAGCCACTCTCTGGTTCATGCTCAGGTTCCCTCTTTCTCACTTCTGAGTTGTTCTCCTTTCCCCAGGACTGTGTTCAAATCCTACTCATAATTCAAGAGCCGCATTCAGCATTACCATCACCAAGGCTTAATAACAATATTAGCTATATAAATATCATTAACACTAATAATAGCTAACCTTTATTGAAACTTCTGTAGCATTTTAAGTGGATTTCCATATGTAATCTTCACTATCCATCATGTAGATTCTACAATTACAGATACAGAAACTGAGCCTCAGAGAGACTATTATAACTTACCCAAAGATAACTAGAGAACAAGTGGCAAAGCTGATGTTTAACTGCAGACCTCCGTAACACAAAGCTCGATACTTAGCCATGATGGTACATGGTACACATCATCTCCCTTCCCAGATTCTTCCCTGGTTAAATTAACACCATCTTTAAAATAAATGCTTCTTTGGCCATTTAAGACCCTACATTGCATTAAGAACTTTACATATCTGACTTATTTCTGCACCTAGACAAGGGGCTCCGTGATTCCAGGACCTACATCCAATTCATTTCTCAATCCCCCAGAGTATGAAAGAGACATGAGAATTGTGTGTTATATGAGAGAATGGACATATGGACAAATGGAGGGGATTTCTAAAGTGAGGCTTAAAGAAAGCAGTTTTAGATGCGGAGGTTATGCCAAGCAAAGTGAATAGTTATGCTATGAATCACAGCTAACATCCGGTGGATTTTTACTCTTGCATGGGATGGTATGCCACCTCATCCCGGTGAATAACCTATGCAGAAAAGCCTTATTGCTATCCTCATTTTTCAGGTGGAGAAACCGAGGCTCAAAAAGATGACAAGCTGCCGAAAATTGCATAGCCGGTAAGTGACAGAGGCCGTTTTCAGACTCACCTTTATCTGATTCTATAGCATGAGTTGCGAATACTATGCTGTAGATACCAGAGAGATGGGAGAAATTCCAGGGTGTGCTGGTGACAACACCAAGTTGAACTTTAGCTGAAGTTCAGAGGGCACGAGGAGAGTGGTAATGATGATGATGACGATGATGTCTGCTCTGTGTTTCCTAGAACCTTCCCATTCCCTGTCTCATTTGGTGGTGGAAATACCAAAGGCTAATGTTTGAGTATGTTATTGAGGAGGCACCATACACAGCACTCCCCATGCATCAGCTATCCCATTTACTCCTCGCAACCCTTTAAATAAGTGCTGTATCCTCATTTTTGAAACAGAAAATGAGGCTTAGAGGAGTCGAGTGGATACTGAAGCTAGACTCCTTAAAAATCTCATGTTCTAGGTGTTGGAACACCGTCAAAAGGTGATCATGGCAATAGCATCCGAACATGCAGACATCCCTCCTGAGTGCCTGCCCCAGGTGGACCTCCAATCTGGCATCTGTAAGTAACTCGACACTTGAGGGGATCCCAACTGCCCCCCAGCGTGTTTCTTGTATTGATTTGGGGCTATATTTTGGCATGTGATCTGCTAGCCTCAAGAACAGGGTTGTCCAGCTAAGGCCCCTTTAATGTGGGTTGAATTCCACCGGGCAAATAAGTTGCAATGAAAAGTTTGAAAGAGTTGTACGAATTTAGCTCACAGCAGTTCCCTCATAAGGCAGAGGCCTCTGTTGGAGTTCAGTTCAGCCTCAAGGCTTTTCTTTGACACCAGAGAGAAGGTAAAAGTCAGAGCAGACAGGTGTCAGCAGCATGAGCTGGAGCAGAGAAGGAGCCTGGACGCCTAGCCGACTCTCCCCTGCCACCTAGCGCTGCTCGGAATGAAAGGTCTCACTCTTTTTGATCTAAACAACAGCTCCTCTTGCGTGGATGAGAAATCTAGTTGTCTTTTGCGAGGTGTATTCTTTGTGATGTAGTAAAGGTTAGTCATCCTCGGCTGCTTTTCTATCCTTTTGACATTTGGCAATATCTTGATCTTTTAGGAAATGAGTTTTGATACTTTGATGCATGGAGAAATAAAACTAAAGCAAGGTAAATCTCAGATATATTTATATGAACATGAACTTCTTGGAATCAATTTCAATTTCAGAGTCGGCCCTTTGACAATACAATGTGGGCTTCTTTAGCAAAATTTCACCTGTGATCACTGTCATCTGGCTTCCCAGAAATTGCTCCTTTTATACAATAAACATTAGGTTATTTAAAAATGAAGTCTGAAAGCTCCAGGGCAATTTTTGAACTGCGACCTTTAGTTTAAGACACCCATGTTTAATGAACATTTTTAGGGAAAAGATAATGCTCAGTACTTCAGAACTTCCTTGGGGGAAATAAGGAGAATATAGCTGCTATTCCTGTTTACAGATACAGAAAAGCCCCCGAATTTCCCTGTTCATCTTACGACAGTGTCCTTGAGATTCTGAATATTGTGGGTGTCACTCAGGTCACTGAAGACTTGTTTCCTTAACCTCTGAGCCTTGCAGAGGGAAGGGTTTATCTCTATATAATTGCTATGATGATTAGTGTTCCACATTTATATTTACTTGGGAAGCACACCTAAAAATGTTATAAATGTGTTGAAACCTAATAAAAAACAGCAAAAACACTGTATAAATCCCTATTTTTTGGATCCATTTTTCAGAGAGCCATTTTGAACTGGTATAATTAAATTATTAACTAGTATAATTAACTCTTTTATGCACAAGCTGAAATTTATAGAAGCCTTAAAAAGAAGTTATCTTTGGAACTTTCAATTAATTTTCCTGTGTTGACTCTGAACTCAGTGAGATATGGTAGCGTCTTTTCTGATTGTCCTATACAGCTCAGTAGATTTGGCCTATCTGTGAAAGGCTGGTTGAAACAAGAAATACTGATAGGCTATAGATCTTCTAATGTAACAAAATTTTATTGAACAACTTTGTTGAAACAGATGGTTATCTGTTGTTTGGTGGGGGGGAAGAAAAGCTTCCCAAATTATTAAACCTCGATGTTGAAGAAAAATTTAAAATCACATGTAAATGCCTTCAGAAAAGTTAATCTAAAAAAGATAGGCTTTACAGATCCTAGTAGGGCCAACAGTGATCACAGTTTCAAGAAGAATTCAAATAGATTATGCTAAGTACTACAAAAATGGCTAAAACTAGAAATGATATTCAGTCTTCTATGTCAGGGAAACCATACCCTATAATTTCTCTTTCTATGGATATATTGTCATTATACATTATGTACATACAGTGTTTATGAAAACAATAATTTTAACTTCTAAGTACATTGAAATAATAAATTGTTTTTAAAAAACCATTCAATACACTGTATTAAAAGACAAAAATATCTGTGAATTTATTTGGAATTTTTCTGTTTTTCATGTAAAAATGTGTTCATCTGTTTGCTATATGAGATTATAGTGCATTGACTCCATTTACAGTGTAGCTGTAAAGAAACAGCCTCAAAATGGATGATGATGATGATGATAAGGGAAATTTACTAGATGCATGACACCGCCACAGTATCTACGTGTATTATTTCATTCGATTTGCACTCAGTTCCGTGAGGTGATCCTGTTGTTCTCCACTTGACAGATGAAGATTGAGTCTTTTTTGAGCTAAGTACTTGCAGCTGACCTTGAAACTCCTAAGTGACAGCGATGCATTCAGACTCTGGACTTTCTGTCTCCTAAAGCTATGCTACTCCACCTTCATGTGACTTTCCTTTTCTATATCTAGTAAACACAATTAATCAGAACAGGTGATAATAAAGCCAGTAACTCGCTGGATCCCTAACTAGTTTTTTTTTTTTTTATTTTCTGTTTTCATAAGCTCATAAAGATACAGAGTTCTCTTCTGTACTAGAAAGAATTAAGACCTGGCAACATTGGCCCTGTATTTCCTCAGGCAACAACAAGCTGCCTGGATTGGATGGGGCTGTGCTATCCAGTTCGTCCAAGTCCTCACTGCCTTCAGTCCCCCACGTTACCTCCTTGGTCTCTGCTGTCACTTCCTTTGTGACCCCTGCTTTATTCCGAGGCCTGCAGAAAAGCAAGTTAACTTAGCAGCAAAGATTTATGTATTGGAGGTTAAAATTTGGTACATAACACATTTTGTTGTTTATGTGACTTATTCCTTTAATTGTTTTTAAAATAGTTAAAAAGATATAGAATAAGAAATTTTGAATTCTTATTTTATGGAATGCTGAAAACACGTATGTGAACCCTAAAACACAGATTGAAAAATTTGAGACAAATAATAAAATTCTCCTTCCCACTCCTCAGTAAAGCAGACATTCTCAAGTGTTTCATCTGCACACGATAACCAGAAGACGTAGGGAAACCACATACGCACAGGGGCAGACCTCACCTCACCTGCCACCCCCCATGCATGCCACATCCTCAGAGGCCCCTTTCCATCTGGACTGCAAACTGAGCTCTGCTCCTGACTTGAAATAGAGCCTCGAACCTCCCAAATTTTCTCATCAATATAATAAAGGAATTGGTCTAAATTAGTTTTTAAAGTTCCTTTCTTGCTTCCAGGTGCTATTATTCAGAAGTTAAGACATCTATTTTCTTTCTTTACATACCAAGAAGAAAAGATAGCAGGGTTTTCTACCTTATCAGAATTTTAGATTAGAAGCACAATTCTAAACCTTCTTCCAAATAAGTTCATATTAAAATGAACTGTAATAAATTAAAATGCACTCTGAGAGTGCAAGTCTACAGGGTTTAAATGAGTACCACCAGTACCTGAAGAGACGGAAGGAGTATGGTTGCCATTGTCCATAATGTTACCTACAAGATTAAGACTTCTATTTAATCTCTTAAAAATATAGTTAAAAGAAAACCCTAGAAAATTTTGAATACGTATGGAGTCTTCCAATGGAGATTAATATTTTGTTTTATTCGACAACCCTAGTAAGCAGAAAAAAAATGTTATTTGTATAAACTACTGATAATTTCCTCAACTGCATTAGCTTTGTTCAAATTTGTATTGATTGCATAGACCAAAATAATTTTAATTTCATAAACTTGGTATTCTTATATCTAAGAGAAAAAAGCTCAGTGTATGCACTTTATTCTTTCCGTGGGTTTTGTTGTTTTGAATATAAAATCTAGTTGTCCCCAAGGCAATAAAAACATTACTCTTTTTTTTTTTAACACTTTCTATTGTAAGAAAATTGGATGAACACTGAGAATAGGCTAGGAACTTGATAACAAAATACAATATACACATATTCTCAATATAGATAACTTTTTGATTAACTAAGAAAATTATTTTAGCTTTTGCTTTCAATTGAACTTTTTATTAAATAACTTCTTAAATTTAATAGAGGAAAAGAGTTTTACACTGCCAAATTTTTGCTACCCAGTTTTATATGAATGGGAAATAAGGGAGAAGGAATGCAAATAAGGGAGAAAGGGGAATGATTTGAGAACCTATTAATTGTCAGGCCTTCCCCAGATGTTATTCTAGCTCAGCCTCAGAAGAATTCTCTATGGTAGGTATCACAGGGTCTATTTTGGTGAAATGAGGAGGCTAAAATGTGATTAATAGCTCACCTCTAGACAGGATCTTGATTTTAGGTTTGCCTGGCTCCAAAGCTTGAGAGCTTTCTATTCACCACTCTGCATATAAGAAATATATTTTTGTGCAAATGTTGTTTTTCTCATCAGACTATAAACTACATGAGAGCAGATATTGTCTTCTTTGCTGCTCCATCCTCAGTCCTAGCATACTTCTTGAGTCCTGAATAAATGTTCCAGAAATATGAAATAAATGAACAAACCAGTGAAACTGAACAAGAGACATAAATAATCATAAACACTGATTTCACTTTCTATATTTTGAAACGCTTATTTTTAGGCTACTAAAGAGGATGGTTGGAGAAGTTTGGTGTTAAGTTCAAGAATGATGTTAGTGAAAATCCTGAAAGGAATATGTGATGAACATTTAAAATAATTATCTTCCTTTTAGATCCTGTGTTGTAAAAGTGGAAATAGCAGAGTGTGTTACAACATCACCTATTAAAAAGGTTTACCAATAAGACATTTTGAAGCACAGTCTGTTCTAATTGGATGTCAAGTAAGCTTCTAATAATTTGCAATAGAACGTCTTCCCAAAATAGAGCATTAACTACATGGTGGCAGCTTTGTTTCCATTATCGCTAAGCACAAAGTCTCCAGTTCAGTCTTAGTGATAAAAATCACTGGAGTAACTGGAGGTTACTCACTGTCCTGAACATATTTATTTTAAAATCAGTGCACGTATTTAAAATCAGTGCCAATACCTTACAGTCAGAAACTGTGTTCCTTTTGCAAAGATTTTTGAACTCTCTTTGGATAAAGCACTTTCACATCTTCTTTCATATATTCCAAGCCCATTCATTTTATGGTAATTAGCTTGGGGACGCAGTGTCTCAGGAAAAGTATGCCTGTTTTGTACTTGGTTACTTCTAAGAAGAAAAATCTTGAAATGAACTGATGAAATAGCTGCAAGATGAAAATGATCATCCTGGACTCTTTTACTGATTAAGTGCACGATAACTTTATAAATGATCACTTGTAAGTTCTTTCATAAACAGATCTTGTTTTGTGGTCAACAGCATTCCCTTTTTGTAACATTAGACCATTGCCCATAAACTTCCGAAATGGATAATTCTGCCTTTTCTGAGAAGTATTAGTATCTGTTTCATGCTTAATGTAATCAGTGGAAAAACAGAGTACTGAAATTTGAATATTATTAATATATCCTCATAGTAATTACCATTTTAGTGTCTTGATTTGACATTAATTATTTAGCTTCTCAGTGCTGTAGTATTTCAAACAAATGCACACAGAGAAAACTAAGGAATTTTGTTAAAACTGTAGCTCCTGTTGTGTTGAGGAGAGTAAATAGATTTTACTCTATTTTTCAGAAAGAAAAAGTTTTATCCACATCTCTAAAGTGACGTCTTTCTAACACTGTGTACTTCCTATTCTAACACACAGCTGTTCAAAGAGTTTATTTGATTTTTCCTTTTAAATTCTAGATCAGAACACTGAAAATTACAATTTTAGACCCTAATTTGTTCCTTTCTGCTAATTCTTATTCATCTCAATCACCATGAAAATATTATATAACCCTACTAGCATCCACTTTTAAAAGAATTCCTGTTAGAGCTATAGAGTCTTAAAGAAGTCGCCTTTGATATTAAATGGTTAATCTTTTAGTCTTTTGTTTTCACAATTCTGTCATGTTTATCTTATCCTTTTCCTCATGTAAAAGTATAATAATCATCATTGCTGCTAAGCCCTTTTTATCTTAATCTAGGAAATTTTATGTTCTGGGTTAATTTTGAGACACTGAGTTTAGGTCTCATGGAGAACCATATGGAATGATGCATGTTTTGTCACTTTTTGAAATAGTATTGTCATTAACTATTGTTTTCCATTGTGATTTTCGCAAATCTTTTATTCCCAGTATCATGTACAGAGGACACATCCCATTATTTGGCATGTTTAGATACTACTGAACATGGTTAGAAACTTTCCTGCCAGGCAAAGTGTAAATTTTTTCCATTCCAAGTATATCCAGAGATGATAGTGGGACAGTCTATAGTTCTAAGATTTATTTTTTATTCCATCCTTCCTTTCTTCATTTATCAAATATTGGTAGAGCATCTTATCCTTATCAGCCTCTGTGTAAAAACTAAGGATCGAAGATGAATAACATACCTTTGCTCTTGGTTCTCAAACCCCTGTAATCAGTAAGCATAGACTGACACAAATGCAGGTGATAAGAAGGCCACATGAAGAGAACTGTGATAGGGAGAAGGTGCTGAAAGTTCTGTGGAGTCCAAGGGAAAGAAGGGACCAGCCTCGTGTCCTGTAGCCATGAAAGGGTTCAAGGGTTTGTTTTAAGGAAGCAGAAGATTCTACCAGGTGGTGAAGGTGGGAAAGAGTATCAGGTTCTTCCCCACTGGTAGCTCTGAGCTTTGGAGGTCACACCATGTCAGAAAGACAGGGTCCAGCTCGGCTTCTTCTCCACGCTTTATTGACTCTCACTCTTGATTAAGCCACTTAATGCGCCTGTGCCTCAGTCTCCTCATCGGTTGCATGGATTCAGTGAGACATATGCCAAACTCAGCACAGTAAGTGACACATCACAGATGCTCATTAACATTATTTTCTTCCTTTACTTGAGTGTTCAGGGATGGTCAGTAGCTCCATGAAGTTGGAACAAAGATTATTGCTGAGGAAGGACCATGAGCGACCAAAGTAAAAGCAGGAAAGATAGTCTGGGGACAGGATTGTGTTTTATCTCAAAGTCAATAGAAGAGTGATGTGATTGGATCTATGGTTAGAATTGGATTTCTTAGGGCAGTCTGGAAGATGGGCTGGAAGAAAATACTGCTTGCCCTTCCAGTCTATCTGGAATCTATTGAAAATTCATTTAGGTTGTCTGGGCTAGAGATAGTGAGAAATAGATTCCAGCTACTAGGAAGGTGAGGAAGGCTACTAGGTCGGCATGTGGTGTAGGCGGAGGCACAGTGAGTCCCAGGAGGTGCAATGAGCAGGTGCTGTTTGCTAAGACACAAGGATGCCTCCTTCCAAGAGGTCCATAATGCTCTGAGGAAGAAGCAACTGCCTTGTAACACCTAGGGACTGAAGATCAGGGATTGTGCCATTCTCCCAGAACTTGCAAGACCAGGGTAGCTCTAAAGAGCTCCTCTGAAACTTGACAAGTAAAGCTAGAGCCAGATGTCATTGCAATCATCTTTTGAAATATGACTATTTTTTTTGCACTCTGAGCAACATGATAGAGTGATAACATGTTCAAAAAGAATAGAGATGGCTTCACCCTGTCACTTCCCCTAACTTACGCCTGCTTCTGCCTTTCCCTTTCTAGCTGATTGCCCTGAAAGACCACTCCACATTTTTGGTATCAGCAAGGCTCCCCGCAGGGAACAGATGGCACATTGGAACTGGGATAATTCAAGGATGGTTCAGTGGAGGAACTATGTATAAATATGTGGGCAGGGTGAAGGGAAGCCACAAAGAATAGTGGAGTCCTCTGGGGCTGTTTGCACCCTAGGAATCATCAGAAACTTGAGTTGGTTTATCTTAAGGTTGTAAAAAATTTACTTCAGAATTCCTCCAGATTGCTACTTCTAGGATATGGTACAGAAAGGATCGACTTCAGATGTGCATTAAATGCTTTACAAAAATTGTCACATTTCCTTTTTCATAAATCGAGGACCATATTAATTTAGTTTAATCTCTTAAAAGTTTTATCGTGATAGGGCTTTTTCCCGGTGAGGACGTGCCTTGTGTTCTATCCTTATGTTATCTTCCCCTCTGTATTTAGCTGAGGCAAGCATGTGGATGAACAATAATTGAAAATAATGATTAATTAATACAATCCAAATATAACTGTTCAGTCTAAGATTTATGAAGATTTAGCAGGAAATAACTTCACACCTCTATGAAATATTAAAGGTAGAGGAGGAGAACAAGCCAATGATTTTATTTTTCCTTTTCCCCTGATATGTCCTAGTTTTTCTTATTCCATATTTTATCTGGGAAAATTATATACCTCCCTAAGCCCCCAGTTTATCGGTGCGTCTCCTGTACCCTGGTGGCCTTTTCTCTCAATTCTTAGGAGATAATTTGCCCCCTGAAACCACTTTCAGCTTGTTTTCCTTTGTTTTCTTATCCTCTTCTCCAGGCGGCTTCCTGTTTAAGGTCCTATTTTCACATTTCGTCTTTATTGATCTTCCTCTTCCTTATTGATCTTGTCTTTCATTAAATGTGATGTATTTGGGGATGATAAAGATAATTAAGGGTTGAAAACGAAGTCATTGATTTAGCACAGGAAGACAAATAGAACAGGGGCAAAGGGTTTAACTTAATTCCAGCCCCAGAGTCCCACTTATGCCAATAAGAAAGCTACACATCATGGAATTTCAACGCCTCTGTGCATGTAGGTAACGCAAGCCCAGGCGGAACTGCAGAGACAGTAAGATGGCAGGGAGAGGGTCACCTCATGCAGGCTGGGATTTTGTTCCTGTGGCATTTACTCCTGCGTGGCCTGTCTGGACTCCTGGGTGCTAGTTCTGGCTTTATTAGTAAATTGCTTGGACCTTACCCCTTAAGTTCCCTCATCTATTATAAAGAGGAACTTAGGTAGATTTTCGTGTTTGGGCAAAATGATCTGATTATGCCCTTTTAATCCTACATTTTATGACACAAAACGAATTTACAGTAAAGATAAAATATAATGCCTTTTAAGTAGCCTGCCTTATACTTTCTTATTTATTTGAACTATTTGATTTTGAGATTGAGTTTTTAACAATTGAAAACGTGAAGAGACACATACTCAAATAATGTTTCTTCAAAGATGTACGTTGTAGCATTGTTTGTAAGAAGGAATGATCAGAAACAGCCTAAATGGCCATCAGTGAAAGACTGGTATCCATTCATAATTCAAACAATAATGCTATTAATACACAAATATTAAAATAAATGTGGTGTGCTGTCATAGAAAGACCTCCAAGACATATTTAATGGAAACAGAAAAAAAGTGGCAGATCAGTTAAGATAATCCCATCTGTGTTCAAAGAGGGAAAAAAGGACTGTGCTGACTTAGGCATACAAGTGGAACTAGAGGTGGGCTGAGGACACTGAGCTCTTTGGAGCTGCCTGCATTTTCACTAGTCACATGCATTACTTTGTTGTTTACAAAAGTGTAATGAAGTCTTCCTTTACATTTCCTTGATTACAATTGAAACTTTTATTTTTTTAATTCTTTAAAAAGAAAATCTAATGGCTCTTCCTTTTCCCTTCCTTTCCCTTTCCTCCCCTTCCTGAACAACCTTGAAGACGCAGTTAGCTGGGGCAGAGCAAGGCAGGAGTCACGTGGAGGAGTGGCCTGGTGTGGACTGTTGGAAACCATGCAGGGCGAAGGGGCCATCCACCTGGGTGTGGGAAGGTGTGGGGACCCAGAGCTCGAGTAGGGTGAGGAGGGCATCTTCGCAGAGAGTTGGCTTGGTGTCAGAGCCCATGCAGAAGACAGGATGGCCCCTATGGGG
The DNA here is from genome assembly GCA_963575035.1 of Avahi laniger. Taxonomy (NCBI): domain Eukaryota; kingdom Metazoa; phylum Chordata; class Mammalia; order Primates; family Indriidae; genus Avahi; species Avahi laniger. The sequence goes on from CAUYSK010031273.1 coordinate 58,876, forward strand.
AGCAAGAGCCTAGGTGAGATGAGGAAGATATCCACATGTGGGGGTGGCCAGGCATGGAGTGTGAGAGTCATGGTGGGTAAACAGGGCTTCCACACAAGAGGGTGGCCCAACAAGGAGAATAATCTATCCATATATCTATATAGTTGTCTAAATATATATAGACAGATACAAATATGACATTATATAGTGTGTCTACACACAGACGTATTGATACAAATATGGATATATGTGTGCATATATAATTATGTGTATTCCCTAGAATACACAGTATCCACTGAGAAGGCTTGTGAACAATAATTCCCCAGAATCGATGAGAACACCTGGCACCCAAATCTTGGCTTCTAAATATATTCTCCACTAAAAAGACTCAGGGTTTATTGGAGAAATGGCTAATTCTGGAGCTAGTGCAGAGGAAGTAGAAGATGAGCCTGGAACATCTTGTGCCAGAAAGCGAGGACGTGCTCAGAGGATGATTATGACATGGTAGTTCCAAGGTGTTCCTACTGGCCAAATCTGGGACAATTTAAACATCACATTAAATAATGATAGTGACAGATGATAAACCATTGATATAAGTAAATGAATGAATAAGTTGAAAATTTGATGAGGAGTTGGATGTTTATATGATTTCAAAGTACCTCCCCAAATACTTGTAAATTACAAAGGGAAAAAAAGCCAAATTACAGTGGAGAAATCTGGCAGATGGCACCTTATCCCAGTGATCAAAGTGTTTATTCTCAGTAATGGAACAAACAGAAATCACGTGCCACCTGATTGGATGCAAGGAGAAGGACAGAGCATCCCTCCTGTGATAGCCCTGCCAAATATTCATCACCTGAGTCTAATCATGAAGAGACATCAGACAAACACAAATTGAGGGATAGTGAACAAAATAACTGTTTTGCAATCTTTTAAAGTGTTAATACCAAGGTAACAAAAGTTTTCAAAAATGCAGAGGAAACTGCATTCTGTTCCAGACTGAAAGAAACTGAAGAGACATTGCAACTAGATACAAAGTTTGATTCTTAACTGGATCTTTTTGCTAAGAAGGACATTTTTGGGGCAATTGAAGGAACTCGAATAGTGTCTAAGGATTAGATAGTAGTAATGTATCAATGTTAACTTGCTAATTTAATGTATATATTATGATTATACAGGAAAATGTCCTTATTCGTGAGAAATACGCTCTGGGGTCATAGGTCTCAGGTTGGCAATTTATTCTCAAATGGTTCAAGAAAAAAAATTCTGTACTTGCAACTCTGTAGTAAGTTTGAAATAGTTTCAAAATAAAAATTAAAACCAAAAATGTATAATGTATAATATTGCATCATAGTATATTTCTTATTTTTGCAAGCTTTGGAACTTATCATTAAATTGGACTTTGTGTAAGTCTAGATAAGTAAAAAAAGAAAAAGAAATGTTTCTACTAATTATCTTTTGTTAGTTTAATGATATTAATGGTATAAGTCTAGAAAAATAAATCCTAAATTTGGACTTCATATACAAAAATAACTAAAGTCTATCCCTATTTGGCTTTAAAATGAGACCATAATATACTTAGTCATTTTGGAAAAATGTTCCTTATATATAGCTTACCTTTATAAAGTAATGCATTTTTATAGAGCAAGTTTTAATATAACTAATATCTTAGTATCAAATTCATCTATACATATAAGATTTGTAATTTTATAAAATGCTAAAATAACTCCTTTCCCACCTGAATCTGCCAAGGATACTACCTAGTCTTTCCCCATTTCTACCTAATATGATCTACCTTGTTCCACAATCCCCAGCCAAATTAAATACAGCCCAAATGAATGAAGACAGAATTGTTTCTGCTAAATGTGAGAACAAGCAGGGTAGTTTCCTTATATTGAATTTAACCACATTATTGAGCAGCTTAAGAATAAAAATGAAGGAGACACAATCTCTACCCTAAAGGTATACTGAGTAATTGTCAACAATGTCAGCTAGAAGTTTGCCTTGATAAGAGAGTGAAGTAAACAAAAATATCTTCCATTTTCCAGAGTTAAATGAAGGTCATTCCAGATCCTCAGGTGCTATACCCTGTATTCAATCTAAAGGTCTTTTTGAATTAATGAGTGACTATCCTAGAGTGGAAATTGGAATAGAAGAGCAATGTGTTAAATTGCAGAATGTTCTTCCCTGCTTGCCTCTGAACAATTTTTAATTCATCTTTAGTCCGTCATATTGGACCTTCTGTCACAGCAGTTTTTAACCTAACTACTGTCAGAGCTTGTAGAAACCCTCTCTATATAACATGAACTAAATATTTGTAATTAGCAAATTATTTGTTAAATTTCTCATTTTAATTATTCATTTCAAATGTATCTGAGTGAAGATGAGAGGTAAATCAGAAGAAACAAAAATTGATCACTGTTTTGATCTTGCTTGTGTCTTAAAATCTTGTAGATCACACTTAAAGTTTGCATTATGGAAATTAGTTCCTAAACAAAAGGCTCTCTAGAACAAGAGAGGGCTGTGGAAGTAACTCCACTCTGAGATCAGTACAGAGTGAACCTGACCTGACGTGTCACGTTGCACCTCTTTAAACAAAAGATCTGAACCCTGAATATGGAATAAGCCAGGGAAGCCCCCCTTCAAGTTCCACGCACTAGAATGTGTCAGTTTGAACAGTAAATCAACACAAAAACTCAGATTCACTTGAAGCTGTTTGTACCCCATAAGGTTATGTGCAACATCAATGAAGGGGTGGCTTATTTTAAAATAAAATGCATGGAAGAATGCAAATCAGACTGAAAATATGGTGCTTGAATGTTTAAATATACATTTCGTACCTTTTGTTTAAATTCATGTGGTGGAAAACAAGATTTTGTTTACTTTAAGTGTGTATACCTCTGTATTTATTTACACATAAAATTGGAGAGTGGTTTCATGCATACGCACTCGTCTAAAGGATGATTCTTGAATAAGCCAATCTGGGATCCTTTCATTATTCTTCATCTTAAATTTAAGCAATTTTTAACAGCTCAACACCCTAAATGGATTTTTAGAACCTCAAATAGTCATTTTAGGTCCTTGCTTTACTATCGTAATATCTACATTTATAATAATGTAATAACACATTTCTAAATATTTTCATTTTTAAAACCATAGTGACTTCATTTTTTATTAACTTTATTAATCTTTGCTTCTGCTATAGGGGAAAGAAATATGACCACAGAGAAATGTCACCTTTTTGTGTGGCAATCTTTAAAATGATTATCTCCTGTCAGCAGTTGGGATTGGAGATTCTGTCTGGCAAATAGGCTTCTGCAGGCTCTCCCTTCAGCAGTGTTTATCAGCGGCATGATAATGAGTCAATTTCTATGTAAATATAATCAGTATTTGATGGCAGTGAGGAAACCTCCTAGATTAAATGATTTTTGTAGTTCCTTGATTAACATACTTTATGAAACCATTACCATATGCACTACTGTTGCACATTTGGAAATAGCTCAACTTAAAATCTAAAGTCTTTCTAAAGAAGTGTGACCTCCCCTTTTTAGGGAAAAAGTATATTTGTATACTCCTGTGCCAAGAAGCTCAAGACACCGTATTTTGATACACATGTGTTTTTCTATTCAGCAATTACATATTAAGTATTAACCTTTTGCCAAGTCTACTCTAGGCCAGTATAGACCACCCCAACAGTCAGCAAGAAAGAGGGGATCCCCTGGTCTCAGGGAATCTCTGCCTCAACGGGGAGAGAGAGAGAGAGAGCTATGAAAACAAATGTCGTTATTTTAGGTAGTGACAGAAGAGGGGAGGGTATTGGGCTTCTGTCACTGGGTGATCAGGGAATGTCTTTCTGTGCGGACAGATGCTAAGACCTGGTTGATCAGAAGGAGGCAGCTGAGTGAAGGTAAGAAGATGAGCGATCCAGGGAGATCAGAGAGCAGGTGCCATCGTCCCAAGGATGGAGTGAGCATGGATGCTCAAGGCACGTGAAGGACGACAGGGCTGAAGCAGCAGGGAGCAGGCGCGATAACTAACAAAGTGGTGGGCAGGGGCATGATATTTAGGGCCACTGTGTACGGTCAATAGGGTGGCCAGATTTAGTGGATAAAAATATAAGACATCCTGTTAAAACTGAATTTCAGATAAACACACAAAAAATTTTAGTATAAATACATCTTGTGCGATATTTGGCATTTCGTATTTTATCTGGCAACACTTTTCTTATCCTTTTTCTTATCATCCAAGCTGGAACACCTTTGAGTGAGGGAGTGTTATTGACAGCTAATCTAGTGTTATTGACAGCTTTGCCTGGGTCTGAGTTTGAATTTCTTTTGCCTTCAAATTTCTGTAGGAGGTCATTGGAGGACTTTCATTGGTGATATATCTTATTTAATCTGCCATGGCTGTTGGGTGGAGAGTAGACCCTACATAGAATAAAGAGTGACCAATATCAGTTAGTGGGAGACATGGGGAGTGAAGCCTATTGATGAAGCAGTGGCATGAAGGTAACATGGAACTCTTCCTCTGTTATTGATTAGTGTTTGACCTGGTTGAGACTGGTTTATAAATACCCCTGACCCCCCAAAAAACCCAGTAACCCAGTTTCCTTACTTTTAGAGGCCCCACGCTATATCATAACAAATATATTTAATTGCACAAACATATTTTTTAAAAATGTGTAATTCAGAGCTGTCTTTCAATTGACTAAAAAGCTCAGGGTTGTTTTTGGCATCCTTAATTAAATACTACTATCTTGCAGTTTTCTCTGTATATTTTATTACTCCTTTTTTATTTTCATTTCTCTTTTTATATCTCAAACATTTTTAGAGATTCCTGAAAGTTTGTAGGAATAGAGCATTGGGTCCAGGGTACCCAAAGAGCTGGAATTCCAATGAGGCTGACTGATTCCTTATTGCATGCTCTTAACCACTGTTTCACTGAAATGTTTCTGCACTATTAAGTAGGTGCATCTCAGTGTATGATTTCAATGTTTTTCTTACTTAACATCATATTATATATATTAACTTATATTTTGCAATCCTTATGCCAGGATTTCTCAGAGTGTGATCCTTGCATCACCTGGAAACTTGTTAGAAATGCAAACTCTTGGTTCCCACCCTAGATCTGAATGGGATCTCTGAGGCTAGGGCTCAGCAGGCTGTGGTGTTATCAGCCCCGCAGATAATTCTGCTACACGCTCAAGCTTGAGGATCTGCCTTATAGGATGTTTTTAATAGCTATATAACATCACACAATATTAACAAATCATAGTTATCTAAATACATATTTTGTTATTAATATTTCCATTTTTACATTATTACATACAATGTTGGCAACAAAATTGTTCAAATATACGGCTTTCCTCCACTTTTCAATTATTCTTCAGAGTGGAATTATTAGGGTAAGGATCATGACCATATCTATTTCACTTTTTCTTTGTCAACTTCCTTTCCTAAACACGTGTTTATACTGCCACTCCCAAAATATGGGTGAGCAAGCTTTCCTATAACTCAATTTGAGGTAGTATCCTTTTAAAATGGATAATTTAACCAATTATTTCATAACTTTAGAGTGAAAGCTTATTTCAACTTGCATGGTTATTACTAGTAAAGGAGAATACTTTCTCTCTTGTTTGTTGGAATTTATATTTTCACGTACAAATAATACTTTTATGTCCTCTATCCATTTGTCTATTAGTCATTTTGTAGTTCTTAAAAATTGAATGAGTGTTTCATGTATATAGGTAATCTGTACAAACTACTTCTGATTTTCTTTTTACTCTTTTTTTAAAACTTCTATTTGTGTGAATTTGATACAAAGTCAGCAGAATTTTTTAAAATAATACATTTCATTTAGAAAGTGCATTTCTAGTTTCAAAACATAGGGAATAGGATCTATTGCATCTTTAAAAGTAGGTCTTATGCCTCCAAAATAGTGAAGTTAGGCTAGGATCAGCTGTGGAAACGAATGTAACCAGAATCTCACAGCTTTCATACAACAAAGTTTGTTTCTTGTTCGTGTTACACGTTCAGCATAGATCAGCAAGGTAGTCCTGCTCCTCGTAGCATGCAAAGACCCCGGCTCATGGAAACTCTGTCATCTTGTAGCTATATCATCATAACACAGGACATCTAGTAACAGAGTGTGGGGGTAGCACAAAAAGCTCTTAAATGCTTTGCTGCTGAAGTTATCCATCGTTTCCGGTTACAGTAGGCCTACTGGCCAGAAGTAGTCACATGGCCAACTACAACCAACTGCAAAGGAGAGGATGGAAGTATGGGAAAATCATAAACATTTGGTCACAGCAAATGTCCATGCCAGTTGCTTTCATACTGTGTTGAATAATCTAGAGCAATGCTGTGATAGATATTCTGGGTACTCATTCATTTATTCATTTAATATCAGGCAGGGTTCAGACAGGGAAAGGGCCACCACTCTATGTTTTAGGTGTGACAAATTAAATATAGGAACTATGGATTTATACAAATGTTGGAAGCTCTGGGGGGCGGTAAAGTTTGGGGATGGCACACAGAGATTTCAGCTGAAAGCTGTGAAGCACATGGTTCAGTAGAGCTCACTCAGAGCTCACAACCATTCTCAAGAGTCTCTGGAAAATTCCCACCAAGTCCCTCTGCCTCCAGTACTGAAGCATGTTTTTCATGAGCTCACCAGGAAGCTGCTGCAATATCTCTGCCCGCACATCTGGCTACAACTACCTGGACAGAATAGAGGCTTCTCCTTCTCTTTCACTTTGTGGATCTTACCCATGTGCTTCTTGATGACCAACTCTAATGAAGAACTCTACACACAGGGCAGGGGGTTCAGGGATTTGGTCCCTAAAATCTCCTCTGCAAAGCAGAAGAGAGACCTTTGACAGCTGGCGGTGAGGCCAAGCGGGCAACAGAGGAGCTGGCATCCTTTTTCATTTACAGAAGGGCAAAGAGAAGAAATTCCTAGCACCGAAGGTGGTATGTGTGTCTATATTTCTCTTACACTCCTCTTGGAGGGAGGCCATAAAGGTGACATTTGATTTCATTAATTTCAATGGCAGAAATATTTTCTAGCACTACTTTGAAATAAGTTGTGGTGTTCTCTCAATTGGCAGTTCATAAATTTTGAAAACTACAAGGTCAGAAATAAAATATGAAAACGGCGTAGTCCTTACTTTAACTCCAAAGACTGAAAATCTTCTTAGAAGGACACAACTTAACACAAGTAAAACAACTTGTATAAGATTATGTAGAACTGTCATGAAATCTCATACTTAAGTGCACAGAGAAATAAATGTGTGGGTGGAGAGCTACCGTATTTAGAGCTCAAAATGATAGAAAGACATCTGCATGTTTTAGACTATAAAATGAAGCATCTCTTGTTTGTCTGTAGTTCACACAGGGAAACAGAAACCACTCTTTGTATTTCAGGTATGAAAAGTTTGAGATAGGAATTAGAGGCTCATATAAAACTTAGAAGCTCTAGTGGACACAAGTTAGAGATATAATAATACTAAAAGTCAGGTTAGCCAACATGGACCTCAGTCAAATGTTTCAAAGCAGGTGGGAGCCTGCTATTAATGAGGTAAAATAGCAATTAATGAAGTAAACTAGCTGACAGTGCAGTAAACTTGCAATTAATGAGATAAAATACTAACACTGAGCTGTCATGGAAAACCCACCGCAACAGGAACCATGGCTAGGGAGTATCTCTAAGGTGGTCTCTTGGATTGGCCTATAACTATCCCTGCATTTGCATGTAACTTAGCCAAGGGATCAGGGGTGGCTAACATTTTCCTCTGACATGGCAGCTCAAGATTGACAATGGCTTCCCAGTGGACTGTGTTGGGAAGGATTCTGAGCTACATGGGAGCTTGGCTTGAAGGAGAGCTTGGTCTGATCTGTGACGGTGACTGTGGTGTGGAAAGAGCCGCTGCGATGTGCCTTCCACATGGCTGCCCTCCGCGACTTCCGTTTTTGGTTTTTTTTTTTTTTTTTTTTTTTGTGAGAGAGTCTCACTGTGTTGCCCAGACTAGAGTGCCGTGGCGTCAGCCTAGCTCACAGCAACCTCAAACTCCTGGGCTCAAGCGATCCTCCTGCCTCAGCCTCCCGAGTAGCTGGGACTACAGGCATGTGCCACCATGCCCAGCTGATTTTTTCTGTATATTTTTAGTTGTCCAATTAATTTCTTTCTAATTTTTAGTAGAGACGGGGTCTCGCTCTTGCTCAGGCGGTTTCGAACTCCTGAGCTCAAACAATCTGCCCGCCTCGGCCTCCCAGAGAGCTAGGATTACAGGTGTGAGCCACCGCGCCCGGCCCAACTTCCCTCTTTAATCTTCCTACCTTCCAAGTACAAATGACTCTTTCCCACTTGGCTCTATATGATGTATTAATTTAACATCTTTGTTCCTATGTCTTTGATAGACTGCATGTTAACATGCCTACTGTACCCATACAACACAAAATAAAATATGATTTTCAAGATAAATAATAGACTGCTTTGTTTCTTAGATCTTTTCATCTCTTGCATATGTAGAAAATTCTAAGGACCCACAGGGACCCCAGGGATCTTATCAAGGCGGCTGAGTAAAGGTCTTGTCCCCCACAAGATTCGGTATGATGAAAGTGAAGCCAATTTCAAACAAACAATGTTATTAAGTTTAAGGCTTGGATCTTTTACTCTCCCATGTTGGCACTTATTATCTGCCAGAATCATAGCAAGCTACAACACCAAAGCAGTTGATCGGAGGTAGTCAGTAAATAACATTTGATGAAAACAAAATTAGGTGGTAAAGAGACCCTTGAGAAATGAGAAAATAGCCTTCTAGGCTTTCAACTTATTCATCATTTACTAAGGCGTTGAATAATACAGCAGGCCTAAGAACCAGCAGCAACCTGCTTCCAAATCCTGAAAATACTGAATCAAATAGTTGAACAGTACAGCTTGAGGAATTGTTTAAAGTTGACTCGAAATAACCTGTGATGAAGGGGTGGTGGAAGGGGGAAGCTAATCTTTAAGTTTAACAGAAAGGCTTAAAAGATCCATAACAAACAACATGAATTATTCAGGCTACAATATCAGGGATATTATGACTTGTCTTTTATACATTAAGGCTCAAACATCTGATCTCAAAGCCAGTGCAAATAAACTGATGCATATCAGTTGAGCAATGCTTGGGGGAGGAAAAGGATGAGCCTGCCTTCCCTAGTGCCCTGGCTTTGTTTTCTGCAGCAAAATGTAGTGAAGTTTGAGCCCAAACCTTTTTGTTATTATATTAAGAGAGAGGAGGCCACAGGCAACAGACTTTTGTTGGGGCAAATAAACTCTTCTGGAAATGTCACCTCTAAATCACTTCTGCATACAACTTCAAGTATCCAAATGGAACACAACAGTAAAATTGTACCTCTGTGCTCCTTTGAGTACAAAGCAGGATTCGTGAAAAATAGTCTATCACCAGCTCTTGATATCAAACTTTTTTCATGAGAGCAAATGACAGGTGACAGCCATCCTGCTGCTCTCCTTCTATAAAATGCCACCTCTTCCAGGAGGATTTCCCTGACTCTCCCCTAGTGAATCCATCTTCTAAGTACTCAGAACACTGTGTACATCTTTCCATTTCCTGCTTCTGAGAGGCATTGTGTAATAAAGAGAGTATGAGCATTGGAACCAACGCAACGCCAGTTGGGCAAGTCACCTATCTTCTCTCTCTGTTTCTTTGTCTATATAAAATCTTTCTGTGCTGGTTCAAGAGATAATGGTAGTAACTCAATAAATACGAGAGAATATTTTACTATCAATTAGGCTAAGAGGTCTTAGGAACAGGGGTCCTGACTTGCTGTATATCCAACACAGGGTATCTCTAGCTCCTTGTACATAGGAAATAATATTAATGTGTTCTGAATGAATGATTCTAAACGGCTCCGCTGTCATTCCAGGTATCCAGCTGTTCTTTTGAGCGTGTTTCCATATAACTTTAGGCACCTTTCTCTTAAAATACTCTCTGCAACATACTTCAGAGTTTGTTTACATGTCATTCTGATTCCCGCAGGTAGCTTCTTGAGGCTTTAGTCGTTTATATCCACAGTATCTGACACACGTGAGTGAGAGAAAGGAGGCTGGGTAAGTGAGCAGTTGGATGGTTAGATGGAAGCCTGAAAGCTTAAGAAGTTCAAGTACTAAATGGAACATTTATTTTTACAGTAGTTTGTTGTCTGTGTTCATTCTACCTTTGCACTTAAATTGCTGCCTTATTTATCTAGTCATTGAGCACTTACTGAATTCTAATGTGCCGAGTAACACGCTGGGGAACACAGAGAAGAATCAGAAAGAGAAAGAGTGTACGAGCACGTCCTGTTACCCGAGGACTTGATATTTCCCAGGGAAGATAAGACATGAGATATAATAAAACAGATTATAAGTTAAAGTGATATTACCCTTGAATGTTCGTGTCCTCTTAAAATTTGTACATTGAAACCTAATCCCCAGTGTGGTGATATTTGGAGGTGGGGTCTTTGGGAGGTAATCAGGTCATAAGGGCAGAGCCCTCATGAATGGGATTAGTGTCCTTATAAAAGAGACCCCAGAGAACTCCCTTGCCCTTTTCAACATGGGAGGACACAGTAAGAAGACGGCCATCTACGAACCAGGAAGTGGGCCCTCACCAGAGGTCGAATCTGTTGGTGCCTTGATCTTGGACTTTGCAGGCTCCAGAACTGTGAGAAATAAATTTCTGCTGTTTATAAGCCACGCAGACTATGGTACTCTGGTATAGCAGCCTGAACAGACTAAGACATACTATTAGGAAGTCTTTCCTGGGTTCTCAGGGCTTCTCACTTCAAGTCAGACTCCTTAGTATAAACTCATGATGCTCCATGGTTTCTACCTTAAAGTGCTCTTCCTCTCTGCAATCCTTTCTAGCCGCTGCAGATAGCTCTCCTCTCCCAAAGCACAGCCTTTGTATCTCTTTCCTCCTCCATCTGAAAAACTCTCTTCCACTCCTCTTCTCTGCCTAACTTAACCTTCTATACATCCTTTTAAGCCCGATGCTACTTCTTCCTTGGTGCCTTCCCTGAGTCCCCCAGCCCCCCAAAATCTTTCCCTCTTTTAAATGTTTCAAGTCTTTAAATCTTTTCTTCCTTTAAGTACTGTCTATTTCCTGTCGATCACAAAATGAAAGTGGAGAAGATATTTGAATTTTGTAAACTGAGATTAGTAGTATGGTTAAGTCAATAAGCAAAAAGGACGTGTGGAGGGAGAACTGGGTTTAGGTTGATGGGGTGACCTTTGCAGGATGCCTGGACAGCACAAGGGATACCTGTCGCAAGCTCAGGAAAGGCCGTGGTGAGTGGCATGGATTTGGGTCTCATACAGAGAGATGGAAATGGAAATTTGAAATGAGTGGGGTTGACAAGAAAGAGAATTAAGCAGGAGACCCAGCAATGAGACCTGAGGATCGCCCATGTTTAAAGGCTAAAAGAGGGAGAGGAAACTGTGAAAGAGTCTGAGAATGAGCTCCTTGTGAAGTAGAGTAGAAAACTAGAGCTTATAGAGAAATGCAGGAAGAATTTCAGAAGTTAGAGAAAAGGGAAGATAGTAAAGAAAGGAATGATGACTATACATCTGCTGTCTGGGCAGTCAGTCACCTGGTGTCCTTGAAGCTCAGGACATGCAAATTTCTATTGTCATACCACAGTATAGTCATCCTTGGGTCATGGATGCAACACAACCTCAAGGCCAGAGTGAGGAGGGAGCAAGTGTTGACTGGAATGAGCTCTCACAAGCAATTCAGTCTAGAATTTTATATGCACAAATTAACATCTTTTGAAGGAAGTATTTTACAGTTTTTCAGAGGAAGTCATCAATGCTGTGTGAAAAAAAATTAACATGGGAATATGAGGTCCTTTATTAATTTGTTATTCATGCTAGGTTTCCAGAGAGCACAGTGAACATGTTCCAGGTTTTTCTAGAGGGGACTTTATTAGTTAGTATGGATAATATGTACAAGATACAGTTAAAGTAAATCAGTGACTTCAAATCACTTCAAAGCTGAGATGCTGCAAGATTAAAAAGAGGGGGGAAAAATGGAAATAGATGGGAAAGAAGCCCTGTTCTCAGGTTAAACATCTGATTGACAAGTGTTATATTGGAATTACATAAGTGAGTCAACTGAGTGAGTCATCTACTCAGAGAGCTTCTGGAAGTCATACCAGCAAATATGCCAATTTGAACATTTAATTGTTTACTCTTGCAACTGCTGTGAGATAATTGCCTGAAGAAGCATGAAGATTGATGTCAGTGAGAGAAGGACAAAAATGGACTTTAATCCACAGTTTTCTAGTGTGTTCTCAAATGGGAAAGGGAAGGCTTCTCTCTCACTAACCAGCAAAGGCCCACTGAGAAAGAGGGAAACAGAGAGTCAAAGTCCCAAGTGGTGCATAAAGTGGAACAGGCAATGGGTACGAGAGAGGGAGGTTTAGATGGCACTGCCTGGAGAAGCCACAAGTCCTTGAGAAGAAGAAGGACCTAGATGTTAAAAACAGGGTTGGTATATATGGGAAGATGCTCAGCATCACTAATCTAAGAAATGAAAATCAATCCCATAGTGAGATACCACCTCACACCCATTAGGATGACTGCCATCAAAACAACATAAAATAACAAGTGTGGGCTTGGACGTGGAAAGATCGGAACCCTTGCAAACTGTTGGTGGGAAAATAAAATGATGTAGCTGCTGTGGAAAAGAGTAATGGTGGTTCCTCAAAAGATTAAAAATTGGTTTGCCATATGATACAGCATTTCCACTTTTGTCCATTGACAGATGAATGGATAAATAAGATGTGGAACATACATACAGTAGAATATTATCCAGCTTAAAAAGGAAGAAAATCCTGACATATGGTATAACATGGCTGAACCCTGAGGACATTATGCTTCATGAAATGAACCAGACACAAAAAGACAAATAATTTATGATTCCACTTCTATGAGGTACCTGGAGTAGTCAGATTTACAGAGACAGAAAGCAGAGGATTTGGGGGGAGGTGGAAATGAGTAATTGTTTAATGGGTATAGTTTCAATTTTACAAGATCAAGGGAGTTCTGGAAATTGGTCACACAACAGTGTGAATTTACATACTACTACTGAACTGTGTAAGTGGCTAAGATGGTGAATTTTATGTAATGTGTATTTTACCACAATTTAAATTTTAAAAATGTATTCATTGGACAAATATTTTAGTGCCCACTAAGGGCAAGGCACTGTTCTGGTGTTGGGAAACACAAGCCAAAATTCAACATACCAAAAAACCTTACCCACATGGAGTTGACACTCTAAAGGTGGCAGACAAAGAAAAGGAGTGAATTGTGCTATATTAAATGACAGAAAATGCTATGGATAAAAATAAAGAAGAAGATGTGGGGGAATAGGAAGTATCCAGAGTTGCCAGAATTTGGGGTGATCTGTGAAGACCCCACTTCGAAGGTGACATTTAAACAGAGGCCTGAAAGCAAGTGAGGCGTGGAGACAAGAGGAGCAAGAGTGGTTCACGCAGAAGGAACAGCCAGTGCAAGGTCGGGAGCCTTCTGCTGTGTTTCACTAGCTTCAAGGAAGCCAGCATGGCTGGAACTGAGGCAGGGTAGAGGTGAGGCCCATGAGATTAGAGCGAGGAGACCAATGCAGTGGTGCCGAAGGGAGATGGTGGTGGTGGCAGAGGAGAGAGCAAGAGTCATCCTCAAAGTTAACAAGGCACGTGGATGGTTTAGGTGGAGGAGCGTATAAAAAAGAGAAGAATCAAGAGTGACCTTAAGGCAGGGTAATTCTGCCTCCCACACCCAGGACAATATGTCAATGTCGAGATAGTTTGGGTTGTCACAGTGGGAGAGGGGGACAGTTTGCCTTTGGCATCCAGTTGGTGAAGGCCAGGATGTTGCTAAAGATAATACAAGGCACAGGACACTCCCAAAGACAGAGAATTATCCTGCCCAAAACGTCAACAGTGCTGAGTTGAGGAAGCCTGCTTTAAGATGTTTGGCCTGAATAATTAGAAGCATAAACAACAGAGAAATCCAGACTACAGTGATTAATTGGAGGTCAGGCTCAAGACTGAGAAATAAAGGAGAGCAATAATAGTAACTAAACTTAATCAATTTTCATACTGCCTAAGAGATGATGCTCTACACATTGAATGATCCCATCTAATTGTCACAATCCCATGTGGGATGTTTTGGCATCCTGATACATAGGTGGGGAGCAGAGATGGTGTAATCACTTGTAGTACACAGGGGAACTTGGATTAAACTACGGTCTTTTGAGCGCCAAAGCTCAGGGCCTTAGTGGTGTGCTGTACAGGCTTCCAGATTCAGCATGTTTCCAAGGAAAGCCAAACAACAGAGGCAGCAAGCAAAGATGTATATGTATATCATTTATATACACATGCAAATATACATACATGTTTATATTTTATATGTATATTTTGCTTTTAATTTTTTTCCCAAACATGAGTCCAACAACATGAAAAAATAATCTGCTGAATTGCTGCAACTAGGAAGTCAGATCATACTGTTAACTCCCTGGAACAGTCAAAATGGGGAGAGATTCCTACCACCAAATATATGACACCTTGTATCTGCTTTTCCTACTTGGGGAGTAGTTGGTGGGGGAGGGACTGGAGACCTCTTTCCAGTGTCTGTATTTTTCTGTTCTCCATTTGCCTCCTAACTTGCCCAAGCCCATAGATATTTGGGTAATTGCTATAGATTTGTGGGAGAAAAGATTAAGAACAAACCAAAGCTGATTTTCTAGGAACTCAGATACACAGCCAGTATGTACCTGAGGTGGTGGTGTTTGTTGGCTTCGGGGTGGGAGCTGGGAACAGGTTTGGAAGAGAGGTGGGCAGCGACTCTATATGAGACAGATGATGAAGGCCAGACCACTGTGCCTAATGTGTCATCAGCCTCCAGGCTGGAAAATAAAGGGGAAGGGACCCCTTTCCCAGTGCAGTGACAAAGAGGGTGACATTTCTGTCCCTCTGAATTTGCACTTCTTTCCAGGACTTTTGAACTACATTTAGAAAGAAATGAAAGGAATTGGCAGGCAAGAAGAGGAATATTGTACACTCTCCTTTTCTGCCACCATACCATCTGTTTTCAGACTAGTGGCTGTTTCTTGATGATTTCACTCTAGTTTTTGCTTTTCCATACATGTTTTGAATTTTGGGGAGTACCAGGCAGACCGGGCTGGCTTTTAGAACATGTGTTAAATCCTCAGGATCATCTCAGATCAGTGATTGATTTCCTTTTTACACTCCCATTATCCTAGTACCTGGCATGTAGTAGACAAGGTAGTAGAATAATAAGACAGTAATTGTAAAATGTCTGCCAAACTCTCTGCACTTAACAACTTAACTCTAAGGCTTAGTTTCAATCTCACTTCCTCCACGGTGCCTTTGAGGACTACTCCATCCACGCAAGTCTCTCCTCTGAACCCCATCATACCTATTGCACATGCTACTCATTCATTCAAAAATTTTTTTCATTTAAATATATTCTAGGAGCTGAAGGTACAGCTGTGGCAAAACACTGTTGTGCTTTGTATCTTGTAGGAGGGCAAAAATACCTGCCATGCTACAGCTGACGTTCCAGTTTACCTTTGGTACTTGTTAAATACGATTCAAAACACTGATTAAATTTTCTGTAAATCATTTGTCTCTGCAAGTAGATTGTACATTTTTCAAAGCAGAGTCTTTTATTCTTTTTTTTGTTGTTGTTTGATGTTCTGTGCTTTGAATAATACATCTTCAGAATAGTAGGTATTTTTAAGCATTTCAGAATTTGGGAATGGAAGCATTTTCAAATTCTGCCAATAACATACTCATAGGAAATCATTTTTCGTGGTGCCCATATGGAGAAGTGATTATTTCTACTGTAGTTGGCAACTTAAAGTATTCACAGAAGGTGGGGTCATGAAATAAACAGTATCTTCTCAAGCTTTAGAAAATGTTGTGCCCAAAGGGAAAACATTATGAGTCACCAGTTAATGGAAAATCTAAGTTTGTGCTCATTACCACATTTTCATCTCTTGTAACCTCTATACGCTGATTCTATTTTTTAAAATATTTTTAATTGACAAAAAAAGATTGTATATATTTATCGTGTACATGTTATTTTGAAAGATACATACATTGTTGAATGGCTAAATCGAGCTAATTAACAAATGCATTACCTCACAAACATCCTTTTTTAGTGATGAGAACACTTAAAATCTACTCTCTTAACATTTTTTTAAGAATAACAAATGCATTGTTATCAATTGTGGTCACCATGTTGTATAATAGATCTCTTGAACTTATTCCTCCTGTCTAACAGAAATTTTGTATTCTTTGACCAACATCTCCCCACCTCCATCCCGTTCTCTGCTTCTATGAGTTCAGCTGTTTAGATTCCATAAGTGAGATCATATAGTATTTGTCTTGCTCTGCCTGGTTTATTTCACTTAACATAATGGTTTCCAGGTTCATCTATGTTGTTGCAAATGACAGGATTTCCTTCTTTTTTAAGACTGAAGAGTATTCTATTGTGTATGTATGATACATTTTCTTTATTCATTTATCCATTGATGGATGCTTAGTTTGATTCCACATCTTAGCTATTGTGAATAATAATGCTGTAATGAACATGGGAGTGAAGATATCTCTTTCACATACTGATTTTATTTTCTTTGGATATATTCCCAGTAGTAGGATTGCTAGATTATATGGTAGTTCTATTTTTAATTTTTTGAGGAACCGTCATATTGTTTTACATAATGGCTATGCTAATTTATATTCCCACCAACTGTCTACAAGCATTCCCTTTTCTCCACAGCCTCACCAACTCTTGCTATCTTTTGTCCTTTTGTTACTAGCTATTCTAACAGGTGGGAGGTGCTATTTCATTGTTTTAATTTGCATTTCTCTGATGATTAGTGATAGTGAGCATTTTTTCATATACCTATTGGCCATTTGTATGTCTTTTGAGAAATGTCTATTCAGATCCTTTACCTGGTCTTTAATTGGTTATTTGTTTTCTTACTATTAAGTTGCATGAGTAATCAAATATTTTAGATACTAACCCCTTATCAGATGTACAATTTGCAAATATTTTCTCCCATTCTGTAAGTTATCTCTTTCCTCTGTTGATTGTTTCCCTGACTGTGCAGAAGTTTTTTAGTTGATGTAGTCTCATTTGTGTATTTTTGCTTTTGTTGCCTGTGCTTTTGGAGTCATATCCAAAAAAAAATCGTTGTCCAGACTAGTGTCATGGAACTTTTCCCTTATGTTTTCTTCTAAGAGTTTTACAGTTCCAGATCTTACATTTAAATCTTTATCCATTTTTAGTTGATTTTTGTATATGGTATAAAATAAGGGTCTAATTTCATTCTTTTGCATGTGGATATCCTGTTGTGCCAACACCACTTATTGAAGAGACTGTCCTTTCTTCATTGTGTGTTCTTGGTATCTTTGTCAAAAATCAATTGACTATAAATGCACAGATTTATTTCTGGGCTCTCTATTATGTTGCATTGTTCTATGTGTCTGTTTTTATGCTAGTACCATGATGTTTTGATTATTGTATCTTTGTAGTATATTTTGAAGTAAGGTAGTGTGATGTCTCCAGCTTTATTGTTTTTGCTCAGAATTGCTTTGACTATTCATGATCATTTGTGGTTCAATACAAATTTTTGAATTTTTTTCTATTTCTGTGAAAAATGTTATAGGAATTGCATTGAATCTGTAGATTGCTTTGGGTAGCATGGAGAGTTTAAGAATATTAATTCTTCCAATCCACAAACATGGGATATCTTTTCATGTTGTGTCTTTTAAAATTTCTTTCATGAACATTTTATAGTTTTCAGCGTATAGGTCTTTCACCTACTTGGTTAAAGTCATTCCTAATTATTTTTTTGTAGCTATTATAAATGAGATTGTTTTCTTGATTTCTTTTTTGAATAGTTTGTTGTCAGTGTATAGAAACACTACTAATTTTTGTATGTTGATTTTGTATCCGTCATCTTTATTGAATTCATTTATTAATTTTAACAATTTTGTGTGAAGTGTATAGGGTTTTTATATATATAAAATCATGTTGTCTTCAAACAGGGAAAATTTAACTTCTTCCCTTCCAATTTGGATGCCTTTTATTTCTTTGTCTTGCTTAATTGCTCCAACTAGGAATTCCATTGCTATGTTGAATAGAAGTTAGAAGCTGGTTTTGTACCTGAAAAGTGTATATTTAACAACTTCACTGTGAAGCTATTCATGTTCAGAGTAAATCTAGTGGTTATATGGTGGTTCAGGTAGCTCCTTGGATAGAGAACTCTTGGTCTAAAAGGTGCTATTTTGAAAAAACAGAGAACCATTTGGAAAGCCCATATTTCAATTTGACCTAGTTGGCAGGTATCTATGAAATGTCATTTGGGAAAAAGGTTCCAAGGGAGAATCACTACTACCACCCAAAATAAATTCTCCATTTGCTTGCTGGTGCTTTAGAGAGGGTGTTTTTACCCTAATTAAACAAAGCTTAAAAATGTAACTGTCCCTATGAAAAGCAATACATTTATTCCAAGGGGAGAAACAATTTGTTACTCAAATATTCTGTCGACTTTAAAGGATTTATCCATGGCTAAGACCAGATCATCCTAGATAAATCCATGCTTTGTAGTATAGTCCTTGCTGATATGAAAAAAATCTTAAGCAAATGTCAAGCAGTACTTTCTGCTTTTTAGTTATTTGATATATATTCTCTGATAATAAAACCAATAACTCTAACAAGTGAGAGATGTCGTGAGGTTAGCTTTTAATACCAAACAGTATATTTAATGTAGAGTGTTGGCAGATGACCATATAAAGAGTATATGTGCAATTTTCCTTTTTATTGTACCTGATCCAGTTTTGCTTCAGATATTAACAATAAAAAACCTCTCTTTTTTCACTTTATCTGCCCCATAAGAACATATTCAAGTTTAATTTAGCTCAAAAATGTTTGTGGAATGCAAGTACAAGCCCAGTGTTGGGTGATAAACGAGAATCCCCAAAATAAGTAAGATGAGAACCTATTTACTGAGAGAGACTCATATAATGATTTGATAAAAATGGAATCCCAAATAGCCATAAAAACTAAATTATTGGGACTGTCATTATAAAGAAATTATCTTACTTAAAACTAATCTGAAGTTGTAAAGTGAATTGTCTAACCCTTATATTTGTATATTGTTATGCTGATTTATTTTCAGGTCAAATCGTTGGGAACAGGTAAGTATGTAAGATTTTTATCAGAAGTTGTCTCCTCTTTATATACCTGTTCGTGAAATGCTTTGCCCGTACTTTGGCTATTGCAATTATCATATTGTACTGTAATTATTTGTTAAATAAATGTGTTCAGTTATTTGTTCAGTCTCCCCAACTAGACGCTGAACTTTCCCAACCCAGAGGCTCTTTTTCTGCTTTGTACGCATCTTTGTATTGTTGGGGGGGGTGGAAAGTAAGATATTTTCCTCACCCGTCACTAGGTTTATGGCTGAGATTCCTATAACAAAAGACACATTAACAAGAGAGATGCATACTAATTTATTTAATAATATGTTTTATATGACATGAGAGCTTTCATAAATGAAGACCCAAAGAAATAGGGAAATGTGTGTATTTTTATGCGTAGGTTTGATGAAGAATGGGCCGTCATATGGAAGTAGAATTGGACTAAAGGGTGTGATCTAGTGGTAATAAACTGGGAAAAACTTAGTGAGGGCTGTCTGTTCATATTCTTCTTGACTTCTCTGTGTCTTCAATCCTCTCCACCAGGTATAGGAAGGACCTCTCTGAAATAAGGGTGTTGTCTACTTTAGAGAAAGTTCAGAGAATTCATGTATGACCTGTGTCAGGGAGAATCACGGGAGTAGCTCAGAGAGACCTTCCAGCTTCTACTGTTTTCTGAAATACCAAGGTGCCATATTTTGGAATGATGTGTCCTAAACTCCATCAGTATGCATAGTATCTAGTACCACATTTGGCACAAAGGAGGGTTCGTTGAGTTTTTGTCGCATGTATGCTTCAAATGTCCTGTACAGTTCCTGAGTTCATACCTATCAGTAAGAGGTCAAATCATAATTTCGCTCTTTTTCACTATAAGGACAGATTCAGAATGCAAAGATTGTTTTCCTAGTTCTTAAACCTGGATTAGGTTTTTGAATAAGAAGTTGTTGGTTTATGTGTGTTGCATAGAATTACTATAAGTGAAAATAGAATTTTCCCCTAACAATATCTTCATATATTCAAAATGGAATGTCTATCCTACATCCATTTAATATTTCCCTTGTAGTTCTTTTTTTTTCCTCATCTCTTTCTCAGCATCCCATATGTATAATAATAATAGAAATCTTTTCTTATTCTCCTTCATATGGCTGCCTTAAGCTTCAGTGCCTTCAGCAGTACATTTATATTCAGAGGCTCCAATGGTAAATAATTTCAACAGGATGAAGCTCTTTAATCCTATTTTATATCTAAAAGGCATGCTCAACACTATCTTCGGCTATCTCTTGAGAATCCAATTTCCTAAGGTTACGTGCCTGAGACTGAGTGGAAATTTTCAAAACCTAGAGTTCAAAGTTAAGTATCAAACTCAAACAAAGCCCAAACAATCCAGCCTGGGACTGATTTGTGTGACCATAAACAGCAGTAAAATCTTCCAGTGGCTGTTGGTGTAATAACTATGATTACGGCTTAGCAAAGTCAAGTCTCTCTCTGGCCCTATGCACATGGGGGCTGTTTTTCCTAAACAGAATTTTTAGAGAGTGTAACAGTCCTCACAATTAAAAGCCACCAGAACATGATAGCAGATATCCATGTAAGTATTAGGTGTCAAAACAGTAGGATGCAATTTGAGGAGAAATTTAGTTATGATTCAAAACTCTTATCGAGACACAGTCAACTAGCATCTTGGTGGGCTCCTACTGAGTATAGCTAATGGAGGAAGCTTTGAGTCACCAGCTGCTAACTTACTTGACCAACATGCCAAGGTCAAATTATTTTTTTAAACCATTCTATTGTCCATGAAATATGAAGATAAATAATTGTGATCCATTTTATAAAAGTATTGAAAGCTAAAAAAATTTTTTTAGTAGGTAAAACACCTGTATGCTGCTGGTTTACTGAAGTTGCTAGCTAAGAGTTCATTCTAAAATCACCAATTGACCAAGACACTTTGTAATTCCTTTTAAGCAGCCTCACTACCTATTGGATTTTTTTTTTTTTTTTAGACAGAGTCTCACTCTTTTGCCCGGGCTAGAGTGCTATGGCGTCATCCTAGCTCACAGCAACCTCAAACTCCTGGGCTCAAGCGATCCTCCTGCCTCAGCCTCCCGAGTAGCTGGGACTACGGGCATGTGCTACCATACCCGGCTAATTTTTTCTATATATTTTTAGTTGTCCAATTAATTTCTTTCTATTTTTAGTAGAGACGGGGTCTCGCTCTTGCTTAGGCTGGTTTCCAACTCCTGAGCTCAAACAATCCGCCTACCTCAGCCACCGCGCCCGGCCTACCTATTGGATTTTTAAAAATACTTTTAGGAGAATCGGACCTTTTTTCTCATATTCTTAGGGAGCGTATCTGTGTGATCATCTGGCACAGCTGAAAGACCTGCAAGCATTTTATCTGTCTTCCTCTTGGGGATTATTAATCAATTGTCATGTATATCTGTTTTTATGGAAAACTTTCAATGCTATAACGGTAATGGGTTGGTGCAGATACTCATTTCTGGGTCATGTGTAAAATTAGAGTTAAGACCATCTACCCTTCAAAGTAATCTTTACAGATAAATACAGAAATTATATGCTACAAGAAACCAGTTTTCATTTCTGAAGGTCCAGGATGAGATGTTAACCAAATAAATGGGAATCCACCGGTATCAATTTTCCCTAGTCCTACAGCCCTTAGGCAACCTTTAAACTATAAATAAAATGGAAGCAAGGAAATAAAACCTAAGATAAAATAAATATGCAATAAGGAGGTTGGAGAACATAAAATAAATAACAATAAGATTACAGTTTTTTTCAGATACAGTTGCTATGAATACTCAAAATTTTCAAATGTGCAAGCTCCATTTCTTCGGAAGTTTGAATCATCTACATAATTAGAGATGGAAGAAAACATGCCATTGCTATAAGTCTCATCCTAAACATAACAGGACTCATCAGTTATTTCTCTCTGAAAGGGGCTTGACTTTAACTGTCCACAGTTAAGATCACCTTTAAACTCTTAGCTGGTCTTCTTTGCTCAAAATGCCCCAGTGGAAAGGACTCTGCTGCCCTCTGCTGTCACTAAAAACAGAGGCCACAAACTGAGAGATCTGACTTCAGCACCTGTGAATGAGAAACAATAGAAATCCCAGCTCAAAAAATACTTGCTCTCTACATATCTGATAAAGGGCTGATAACCAGAATCTATCTAGAACTCAAAAAAATCAACAAGAAAAAATCAAACAACCACATCAACAAATGGACAAAGGAAATGAACAGAAACTTTTCAAAAGAAGACAGAATAATGGCCAGCAAACATATAAAAAAATGCTCAACATCTCTAATCATTAGAGAAATGCAAATCAAAACCACAACGAGATATCATCTAATCCTGGTGAGATTGGCCTCTATCAAAAAATCCCAAAACAACAAATGCTGGCGAGGATGTGGAGAGACAGGAACACTCTTACACTGCTGGTGGGACTGCAAATTTGTGCAAGCTCTGTGGAAAAGAATTTGGAGATACCTCAGAGAGCTAAAAATAGAAATACCATTCGATCCAGCAATAGCGCTATTAGGCATTTACCCAAAAGAGCACAAAACATTCTACAATAAAGACATCTACACCCGAATGTTTATGGCAGCACAATTCACTATTGCAAGGATGTGGAAACAACCCAAGTGCCCGTCAATCCATGAGTGGATTATTAAAATTTTGTATATGTTTATAATGGAATATTACTCAATCATAAGAAACGACAGGGATCTAGCACTTCTTATACTCTCCTGGATTAAACTTAAGCCCATTATCCAAAGTGAGGCACCACAAGAGCAGAAGATCGGGCTCCACTTGTACTCACCATCAAATTGGTACTAACTGATCAACACTAGGGTGATCACATGGCAGAAATACTCTCCAGGCAATAGGAGGATGTGGGGGGGCAGGTAAATCCACAACTAAAGGACACGGGGAGCACTAAAGGGAGGGAAGGGCACGCTTTTAACCTGCATTTGGGTGAAGCAAAGACATAAAGTGCAACCATAATGTTTGTACCCTCACAATATCCTGAAATAAAAAAAAAAAGGGAAAAAGAAAAAAAAAAAAGAAATCCCAGCTCATAGGAAGGCGGAACAAGCCAACATCCCTTCGTAGGGAGAAGGGCCTGGGGAGGCTCCTTAGCTACAAGCCGTCTTTCAACTGAACTGAAAGGCGTGGTACAAATGTGGAGGGAGCTAAGGCGAGTTTGAAATTCCAAAGCCCAGAGGGAACAGTTCATCAAGGTGGGCAAACTTTTCGTTTTTTTTTAAACTGGGCATTCATTATCCAAAAGGTTGGTTGCAGGAAAACACAAAAATCCACTCCATTCATCTATCCATTTATTTCCACAAGAATATAAACAGATCACTGACAGGGATCACGACATGAGTGTAACTGCTATAAAGAGAAATCCAGCTCAAGGAGTGAGGGAGATACTGCATACAGAAGGTGGGTGGGGGTGTTCCTCTGATGAGGTCAAGAAGGAAATGAAGAAGGAAGCCATGGGAAAATCTGGGGAAAGAACATTCTAGGCAAAGGAAAAGCAACTGCAAAGGCCCTGTGGTACGAACATGTTGGGGAAGTTTTAGGAAGAGTAGAGACTCTGGGAAAGTAAGAAAGAGGCTGGGAAGGTCAGATTATGTCCAATGGACATATAATGTGAGCTACATATACAACTTTATGTTTTTAAGTAGCCACATTTTAAAAAGTAAAAAGTATATGAAATTAATTTTAATAATATATTTTATTTAACCTAATATACTTCAAATGGTATCATTCGAATATGTAATCAATATAAGAAATACTAATGAGGCAGTTTACTTTTTACTTTCTTTACTAAATCTTCCAATTTCAGTGTGTATCTTACATTTACAGCACATCTCAATTTAAACTACCCCCTTGTCAAATGCTCCGTAGTCAAATGTAGCTACGATTACTTTTTTTTTTAAATTTTGTCCTAGGCATAGTTGAATGTTTAAGTTCTTTTGGAGTTTAAGTCAATTTTATTATACATACTTTGGAAGTGACTCTTGGTGGTGATCACCAAATGATTTCAATAGAATTCAGTGAAGAATAAATGAGCAGGAGACCTAGTAGCTCGAAGGGTCTCCAAGTTCACCTTGAGTCAGCAAGCTGGGCCTCTTGTGTTTTGTTTTATTTTGAGGGAGAAGGTGGGTGGAATTAAGTCAAACATGACCTTGGAAGATCTAGGCAGGAATCAGTTCTACCTAGAGCTCAGTAGAGGTCATTCATGGACTGCCGAGGGGAGAGGGCCAGGGGGAATGTGAAGGAGTGGGGCACCGTCCAACCTCTGCACGCGCACACGCTCCCCTGCCCCTGCCTCAGCCAGCCTGGTTCTCAGACGCTGTGCGGTGCAGTGATTAGGAACTTGTATGCTGGAGACTCACTCCTGGCCTTGCTACTCAACAGCTATGTGACCTCAAGCACGTTACTCAAGGTTTCGTGCTTCCATTTCCTCATTTGCAATGCAAGGTGGTTCTGTGGATTAAGCAAGTTAATGTCAAGTGCTTAAAACTGTGCCTACTGTCTATTAAATGTATAATGATAGCTCTTCGAGTGGGACACCTCTTGTCTTCCACTGTGAAATCTTCTCAGCCCTACCTCTAATCCCAGCCACTGCTTGGTGACAGTCCTATGCAGTCTTCGATAGGCTTTCCTGAGGTACGATTGCACAGCCGCCCACTTGAGCCAGAGCCCTGTGCCTTTTGCTTTCAGTCTCAGAGCTTTTTAGGAGCCACAGCATAGGATATTTGGGAACCTGCTTGGCACTCACAATTTCTCATACCAGAAATACAAAAGATTTCATCCAATATTCCATCTTTGACCTAGGGTAAAGGGAGACAAATGTTTCCCCTTTTGCCCCTAGGTAGGCAGTTCTGAAATGTCTTTTATGAGGTTCTCAGAAGGTCCAGTGGTGTTAAGCACCAGTTGCCTGTAGACAAGGCCAACACCCTGTGTATACTTTCTTTCCTTCCTTCCAGTGTCCTTCCTGCTATCCTGTATTTCTGCTATCTGGGATCGCATTTCCAAATAAACTACATGGAATCGAGCTTTCGTCTCAGGCTCTGCTTTCAGGGGTACAGGGTGACACTATTATTTTTTATTTTCTTAACTGTGTCTTTGAAAAATATGCTGATACAATTAGTTACATGATTTGTCTATTTCCAAGATGGTCTTGCCTCTTTGCTTGTCCTTATGACCGTGACCCCCTTTTCTGTGGCATTGCCAGTCTCACTCCTTCTACTGATTTCTTCCCCAGTGGTCTACAAAGATCTGCAAACCCTCTATGTCCTGCAGAGACCTTCCCCCAAAGTCACTGCCCAGTTTCTTGAAAGACGAGCCTGCACTTACTGTTCATTTATTCCGTGCTCATTCGCCCTTCCCCACTGTGGTCTGGCATCCTTCTCGGCCACTGCTCTGAAACCTTTCTCACAACTCACCTGCTACGTGACAACTCCGGTCATCTTAGAAGAAGTAAAATGCAACTGTTCTGTGGCAGGATGGGTTATTCGATAAAGTGAAATTTGCTCTACACAGAGTTTTGTGAATGACAAGAATAAATACCATAACATGTAATGAGCACTTAAGCTATTTCACGAACGCGAAGTGCCTTCCATATTAATACATTCTTATTTAATACTCAAAGCAGGCCCGTAACGTGGGAATTATCATGATTCCCACTTTGTAGTTGAGAATATAGATTCAGAGAGGTTAAGTGACCTGAAAACACACAGCTAGCTAGTGCCGAACCAGGACTTCAATCTGGGCCTGTCTGCCTCAACGCCGAGCTCTTACTCAGTTCACTAAAACGGTCTTTAGCTCTGACTCTGTGCTCTCCCCCAGTGCTAGCGGCGTCGACTCCTCAGAACCGTGAGATACAGATTTTCTCTCATTAAAAACAGGAGTTAAAAGAATCCCATTACATGGTGACAGAAAGTGAATTAGGGGTTGCCTAGACCTCAAGGGGTGAGGGGGAAATGGAAAGTGACTGCTAATGGGTATCAGGTTTCATTTTGGGGTGATGAAAATATTCTAAAATTGATTATGGTGATAGTTGCACAACTCTGTCAATATGCTAAAAACCACTGAATTGTATTATACATGTTAACTGGGTGAATTGCATGGTATGTGAATTATAGCTCAGTGAAGCTGTTACCGGGGAAAAAAGAATCCCATTAGAGATATTTACCTTACATATATGACAACCAAGTATAGCGCAGGTGTAGGAAGCAGGAGATAATGCCACTGCTATTTATCTAATTCACAGTCGGTTATTGTTCAAAAAGCTGTGCGTGGTTTTCACCTGCATGTACCTGTGGGGTGCAGGATTTGGGGTTCCAAGAGGTGTTCCCTTTCAGATCATCCCCAGTCGGGCACAGGGCCTCTGAGACCCCTTATCCTGCAAGGAGCTTTGGGTGCAACCAGACTCTTCTATTCCTTTAAAAGAAAAGGACAGAAAGATCACTCTGGAGCCTCCGGAAACAGCATAGATCATTTGAATGCCTGCCAGTGACGTTAATGGCGTTAATTAGGGGACCACATCCAGATGTCTGGGGCAATCCCGATGGCCACACTGCCTCCTAATACAGGCTCACTGTCCTGCCTCCAAAAACAAAAGCGGAAAGAAAAAGCCGTGAAGGGAGATTTGGTTTCACCGCCAGAGTGCTGCTCATGCCCTGTCACGAGCTGCTGACTGTTGTGAAGCCACACGGTGGGGAGGAAGGCTTTCAGCTTGGAAATATTTGGACTCAAAATGAACCTTGGCCCGCTGTGGGGAGAAGCATGGAACAGAAGAAAGATGGCCAGCTTGCAAGACCATTAACTATCTGCTTCTACTGGCCCTATTACTTCAGAATCTTGATGAATTTCTCCCTAAACGTCAGACGGGTGGTGAACTGCCTACTTCCACCAGCCTTACTAGCTGACAGTTGCTAGGGGCACCTCGCTGTCCTAAACAACCCCCTCCCTAACAATTTTCCTTTTTACCCACAAAACCAGAGCGGGGGGGCCTACAGCAGCACAAAGGGGCGCATGTCAATCCTGTGTGAAGGGATTCGACTTCTTCCCAGCCTCCCTCCCACACCTCCAACTCACAGAAGCCCAGGATTACCCACTCCAGAGCAGAAAGCCTCTGTAAAGTAGGAAAGAATGCCGTGTGAATCTGCATGATAAAGGACTGCAGAGAGGGATAAAGGGAAGATTTGGGGACAGAAAAGCCGGGTGCTCTGGGAAGGAGGGGACAAGAAAGGGAAGGGAAGCTTTACAGGGTGATTGAGCCTCCTCCTGTATTTCTGAGCTTTTAAAGTTGCAAGCAAGGGGTCTAAGCTCTCCACAGGTCCTTGGGTCTTGGGTCTGTTCTGTCTTTGCCTGACACACTGCCCTGGTGACCATGAGTCGAGGATAACAGGTATCTTTAGATTCTCCCTGGATAGACCCACTAACAAGACCCTGTAGACCTGTTTTAAAAGCAATTGGTGGTGCATGTAGATGGTAAATTGAGTGTTTCAGAATCCCAGGGATAAAGTATAAGTGTGAGTTAAGCCAAGAGAAAACCCAAAGAGACATTCCACTTTACCTAAGGGGAAGCAAATTTTCTTATTGGTGCACAATAATCTGACTTTCTAAATACGTAAGATTGGACAGGACTAGTAACAGCTTGCTTTATAAATGCTAACTAAATTGGTAAAACTTTCAGAATGGAGGTGGGATAAGTAGAAGAATGTACTTGGTTGGAGAAGAGTTTTGGATTCTTTCTTACACAAGAATTCTAAAGGTCCTTCTGAAACTGCCCTTTACAAATCAACAAAGGGGTGCAAGGCAAGAACTGTGATAAGGGCCTAAAACTCTGTGAAGGCCTAGGCCTAGCTAAAAATAATGACAATAATCAGCCACTGTCCCCCTGTTTGCTTCCCTATACTTGCTACTCTGGAGTCACATAGCTGGTGGTCGTAAAAATTAACTTTCTCCATAGATAACATCACCTTTTTGAAACCTAGGGGTAATTTCTGAGATATCTTCCAGGCCCCACATTCCAGTGGATTGGCTGACCCACCCATACCAGTGGCCCATCCCAAGAAACTGACTCAACTGGAATTGTGACCCCAACCCTGGAACCGACTCAACACAAGAAGATGCTTTCTACACCCCTATAATTTTGCCCCAAACCTAACCAATTAGTAAACCCAATTGTCTAATCTTTTGCCCACCAAACTATCTTTAAAAATCCCATCTCCAAATTCTCGGGGAGGCGAATTTGAGAAATTCCTCCCATCTCCCCACTTAGTACTCTGCAGAATTTAAACCCTTTCTCCATTGCAACCCTGACTACCTCTGTGTATTGGCTCTTCTCCGTGTAGCAGAAAATACAACCCGGTTGAGTGACAACACTTCTGTTATATTTTCCTTTGAAAAAATAGAAGAAAAAGCTCAGAACTTGGGAAGAGGGAAAGTCTGAGCACAAATCCTTGACCTACTTCTTAGCTGTGAAACTATTAATGGGTGAAAAAGAAAAAGATTTCACCTGCCTTTCCCACAGCATTATTACTATATTTAATTTACTGTATGTATTTACTAAATATAAGCATATTTATTATATAGAAAAGAAAAAGGAAGAAAAAGTAGCATCTATTGAGTGCTCCTGAGTAAGGAGCTTTAATTATCCCCTTTTTATAGATATGCAAGTCAGCTCTCAGAAAACTTATGCAAGGTCAAATACTTAGGAAGTGGCAGAGCTAGAGTTCAAACCCAGTCTGTCTGCTTTCAAAGACTCTTTCTTCCAGTGGTCACTGTCCCTTTTATTAAACAACGAAGTATTCTAGTTATTTAGTTCAGCAAATTTTCACTTGACAATTTCTTCTTTGTCTGATGGAAGCTTCATCTTATAATCAGAAGTACTATCTCTTTAAACATAACTGTTACGGTGTTGTTTTTGCAATATATTTTTTCACTAGCTAGGCTTTAACATCTTACTGAAAGTTTCAAGGCTGTACACAATCTACAACTACCTGAGACAGTCCTGATGAACATCTAAGGGGAGCTTTGCCTTACAGGCAAAGGTAACATGCCCTTCGATACCTGAAAATACTGTAAGCAAATAAATGCTTAAACTCCACTTGGGTTTTCAGCGTGAGTCAACTGACTGTGAATAGTATAATAGCATATTTGTATAAACTAATTTAAGAATGTCTTTGTTGTTCCTTTCCTCATTCTTCTCAGAAAGAAAGACAGAAGAGCATCACAAAAGAAAAAGGTCCTTATTTGGCTCTTGGTACCAAGCTTCCTTCATAGGCCTGTCTGTACACAAGTTCCACAAGCGAAGCGTGAGGAAGAACTGCTGCTGGGAAAGGTCAATGATCGTTGTGTCAGTTGCTGGGATATTCTCTAGCTGCCATCAATTCAACCTCAGTTAACAAGCAGACAGAGTTCTGGTTCCTTCCACAGCTAATTTAAGTATTCCACTAAAAAGTGAAAACATTCAAATTAAAACACTCTTAAGATTTAAAAGAAAGAAAAAACAGGAAGGAGGTGGGAAAACTTTAGAGGACAAGGAAGGAACGCATCAGTAATTTCTCTGACAGGCAACACCTTCCCGTACGGCCTGAAAGCCAGAGATGAAACAGAAACTTCTTTATCAAACAGGAATACAAAGGGGAGGTCTGACCTTTGATCAAATGTCTGTTTGTAGTTTTGACAAGGAAATTTGCATGGAAAAAAAGTGTGCTGGACACTGACTACATGAATAGTTAAGTTCCAGCAATGTAAGGAAGCCAGAGGTCAAACTTCTTTAAACAGCCTGTCAGATAAAAGCTGGATTCTTTCCGCTATGCACGTGGGAGGTTTTTCAAGCTGCCTAGGGTTTTAAAGAGGACAAACCAAGCATTTTTGTTCCATGCTTCAGCACATATTATTTTTCATTCTTTCAGGCCTGGGTTTGGGCTGGTAATTTTTCATTTGATATGTATTAAGGATTGGGATGGAGCAAAGCAACATGGGTAACATAAACATCAACCACCTAATTTGTCACCTGTAGTTGTTATAAATCTAACCATCCCTTTTCGGTTTCCCACTTTAAAAATGTGATCGGAAGACCAATAGCTGTCTTTGAAGTGCCAACTAAAAAAGATTTGTGTATTATATAACAATCCAAGTGAACGTAAGGATGTTTGTATGTGAAATCATTATAGTACAGAAATATAATTATTTTTCCTCTTATGCAGAGTATTTGATAGCTGATAATAAACCTAGAGATCCTTAACACGAAGCCCAGCTAAAGTGATGACTCAAAAGAATTAAAATTATACAATGCGATTCTCTCCCTGACTTTCCACCCTAGTCATTTTTCCATTCAATTAAGTATAGTCTTTAAACATGGTATTTCAAGCACATAGTGGATGATTAACACATATTTGTGGAATGAAAGAAATTATACACAATACTGGTAGTTATTTGGGAAAGGCAAGCAAACAAAGAATGTTCTGCCTTTGTCCTTCTAACAGAGGTCTTCACAAGATGAAATCCATTTTTAATTTGAGGAGATAATACACAATCATGATCAAGCGCATAGCTTTAGAATCTCACACCAAGGTGTAAATCTCAGATAAACCTTACCAACTTGGTTACCTTGAGTTAGTTAATAAATTTCCCTACACTTCAGTTTCTATCTCTCTAAAATATAGTTCATAGTATCTACCACTATGATAACTCATATGAAGAACTAAGACTAAGATACAGGAAATGTTCAGTAAATAGCAGCTAAATAGTTTTCAGTTTCGTGAATGATTCCATGTAAGTTCTCCACAAAACTCCCTTCATCCTTAGCTCCACTATCTTCTGGGTCATGTCTTTACATATTTGCATTTATTTGTATGCATTCTATCAATCTTAACACAAAGGAGTGTTCTTTCAGTTGGTATTGCCTATTGGTCCTCATTCCTCACGTGCTTAAACACAGCACTAACCCTGGCTAATATAGATGTCTGTGCCCAACAGACAATTTTATATCTCATGAAATGACTTCTCCCTATTCGGAAACTGATCCTTGTGCCAATTGCCCAGGAGAAGGGGCTTAGTGGTTTATCTCAAGGCTGGTACCAACTTTTCTAATAATCAGGAGCTCCTGACTATTGGTTTATCTCTACTACCAACATTCATATGCAAAGCCTTTTTGCTTTAATATTCTCTCCAGATAACATAAGATGCCTTAAAAGAAGCTTTCAGTGTGTGATAACTGGCTTCTTCAAATAGCCTTAGGCTTTTTTTCCTTCTTTTCTTTGTCTGCTAAATCTAAGAAGTCAAAAAGGAAGAAAGTAGGAAAATGGAATCCGAAATTAGATTTAAAGATCTAGGCCTGCAGCTCTCCATGAAATATTTATTTCATTACCTATCCTTGGAAGCTTGTTAGCCTAGTGTTTTGAAAGTCAGCAATCCATAATTTAGGAGTCCAGATGAGCTGATCTTTCAAAGACCAACATCTGGCAAAGAGGAATAGGAAAGATGCTTGAATGTGCTTCCTTGATTTTAACCAAGAGTGTGAAAACCCTTGACATCTGGTCTTCTTCCAAAGATTCTGACCTTTCATTGATGTGCTTTTATTATGCATTGAAGTCTTTGCAAAATAAGAGCTCTTGTAAGTATCAGAAAGATCCCCCAAATTATTGTTTCATTAAAGAAGAATTTCAGAACCAGCATTGATCACAGCTGGTGAATGCTGCTTATTATAGGCAAACTAAAAAATTCTTAGAAACACCCATTTCTGCAATGACTAATTACTCTCAACTCAGACCTGGAATATTATCTTATAGAAAATAATTCTGGATCAATTTCTAAGTAAAGCATAAACACTCCAACATCTCTCAGTGGAAAAGAAATACTAAGAAAGAAAAATAAACTGCACATCATCAATACATTTGGTCAGACATGTCACACATTTGGTTTTTAAAAAAAAAATTAAAAAAAACCCAGCTTTGTTGAGATATAATTCACATACCAAAAAGTTCACCCTTCTAAAAGTGCACAATTTAGTTTTTAGTGTACAAATTTAGCTTTTGGTTATGTTCATAGAATTTTGCAACTTTTACCACTATCTAATTTCAGAACATTTTCATCACCTAAAAAAATGTGTTTTCAAGATTGTTTTGACTATTCTGGTTCGCTTGCATTTTCATATAAATTTAGGATCACCTTGTCCATTTTTGCAGAAGTAGTAGCTGGGATTTTGATATTGATTAGATTGAATTTGTAGATCATGTTGGAGAGTATTGCCATCTTAACAATATTAAGTCTGCTTACTGACCATAAACATGAGATGTCTTTCCATTTATTTAGGTCTTCCTAAATTTCTTTAAAAATGTTTCGTAATTTTCAGTGTTAAGTTTTAAACTTCTTTTCTTAAATTTATTCTTAAGTACATTATTCTTTTTGACACTACTGTAATTGTTTTCTTAATCTTATTTTGGAATTTTTCATTGTTAGCATATAGAAATACAATGGATTTTGTATTGATCTTGTATCCTGCAACCTTTCTGACCTCACTTACTAAATCTAAAAATATTTTTATTGGATTTCTTATGATACACAAGATCATGTGATCTGCAGATAGAGATACTGTTAACTTTTTTCTTTCTAATTTGGATGCCTTTTATTTCTTTTTCTTGTCTAGTTGTCCTTAGTAGAACCTCCCATACAATGTTGCTTAAATGTGTCAAGAACAGGCAACTTTATCTTTTTCCTGAACCTATAGGAAATGTGTTCTGGCTTTTACCATTAAGTATAATGTTTGCTGTGGGTTTTTTATAGATAGCATTGATCAAGTTGAGAAATTCCCTTCTATTCTTAGTTTGTGAAATGCTTTGGCAGGAAAGGATATTGCATTTTGTCAAATGGTTTTCTTAGTCTTTTGAGATGATCATATGGGTTTTGTCTGTTAGTCTTTTAATATGGTGTTACATTGATTTTTTATGTTAAATCAACCTTCCATTCCTGGGACAAATTGCACTTCGTTGTGGTTTATAATCCTTTTATATTTTTATGGATTTGGTTTGCTAGTATTTTGTTGAGGATTTTTGCATTTTTAATCATAAGAGATAACGGTCTCTAGTTTCCTTTTCTTGTCATGTCTTTGCTGGTTTTGGTATCAAGGTGATACTGACCGCGTAGAATGAGTTGGGAAGTGTTCCTTCCTCTTCTATTTGTTAGGGCAGCTCGTGAAAGATTGATAATAATTCTTTCTTAAACATTTGATAGATTTCACTAGTGAAGCCATATAAGCCTGGGCTTCTTTCGTGGAAGTTTTTTGTCCTGTATGGCCACTGAAGTCTCAGTTTGGTTAGCTTAGTAGTCAGTTAATGATTGTATAGAAATTTCCTTAAATGCCTTTAATAAATCTCCCAGCCTTTACTGAATGGCTCTGTGTATCTATTGGGGCATGTTTTCAGTGTTATCGG
This sequence comes from Avahi laniger, assembly GCA_963575035.1. Classification (NCBI taxonomy): domain Eukaryota; kingdom Metazoa; phylum Chordata; class Mammalia; order Primates; family Indriidae; genus Avahi; species Avahi laniger. The sequence goes on from CAUYSK010031273.1 coordinate 92,613, forward strand.
GCAGTTTACGATCCTGCTTTAGCCTTCACTTCCTGCTTTCTCAGAACCTCAAGATCAGGTGTCAGAGGAGAGTCTTCTCAGGACTTTTCTGGGCTTGCACACAGTCCTGCCTATGCGTGGTCTTTCAGATCACCTAGAATATATTAGAGCTTTTCAAAACTTCTTATGGGGTTTCATCCTCCTGCTTTTCCCTTTAAGTTTTTTGGTCAGCCTTCTGCTTGCCCCAGCTGATATTCTCACCTCAGGCAGCTGCAATGTTAAACAATCACCACTGCTTGTTTTCAACAAATGCCTCAGGAAAAGGTTTTTTGCACTGAGTAAGCTCTGAGTCAAGTCAAATAAATACGAGCCCTGTAAGTAGGGGGTTTCCAGAGAGCTGCCAGATAGGTCAAATTGGAAAATTCTCTGGGAATGGTGCTGTTGAAGAGCTCTAAACCCATTCTGTCCCCTCCACTGGCTGCTACCCTAACTGTGAGGTTGTTGGTTCTCAAGGCTACCATAGAACTGGGGCAAAGGGGATAGGTTTAGGACAAGTTAAAATACCTCAAAGCTCACTATTCTTACTGAGTGGCAGCCATTCTTCTCATATAAATGCTCCTTGGATTGTTGTAAACTTTTGATTGATTTACAGAGTTCTGAATAAGTTGATTTGACAACTTTTTGCCAATGTTCTCATTGCTTTTATGGATGAGCAAATTTTTAGAGATCCTTACTCTTCACGATTCTGGAAGTTCTTTATACAGTTATTCTTAAAAGGAGAACAAAGTGACTACATTGGATTTTAGCATAGTTATGCAGATGCCCCTGTTTTGGTCCCAATGCAGTTGGTCCAACACAGGCATTCAAAGCCCCAACAAAGGAAGTGATTCATGAGGACCCAGACCATTCTCTGACAGAATAGTACCACTTCTCATTGGATTCAGAAAGGACTCAGTTGTAAGTAGAAAGCTTGCTGACTTCTAATGATTTTATGGCAGGGGGAATTGCCAAAGGCTTCCTAACGACAGACCTGTCAGCCCCCATGGGCAAAAGTGTTCTTCAGCAAATGTGGATACAGACAGCAAGATTTTCAGCACCCTAAGCATTCAATCATTGGCACGTGATTCGTTTCTATCAGTTTCTGTGCCTGTGTTTCTAATAAGAAAATCATCAAGTATCTGGGAAAAAGGTATGAATTATAACTTTTGAGAAGCATCTTTTGGAGAGAAACAATATACTTTGTCCTCAGCTAAAGTATAATGACAGTGACTCTGAGGAGCTGTTAGTTTGATTTTTCTGGAGATATGTGAATACTGAGAATCCTGTTTATGGATCAACTTTAAAGTTCTAATAATTAACATTTGGGAGGTTTAGGTTTTCACTAAGATAAAAATACATTTCATACAGTCACAGCAACCACAAGTTTCTTAAAGAATAGCTGACTTTTTTTATTTTTTTTATTTCAGCATATTATGGGGGTACAGATGTTTAGGTTATGTATGTTGCCCTTGCCCCCCTTCCCCCCACAAGTCCAAGCTTCAAGCGTGTCCATCCCCCAGATGGTGCGCATTATACTCTTTGTGTATGCATATACCCGGCCCCTCCTCCCTTCTCCCTCCTCCCCCCTTCCCAACATCCAATAGATGTTATTCTTATATGTACACTTATGTGTTGATCGGTTAATACCAATTTGATGGTTAGTACATGTGGTGCTTGTTTTTCCATTCCTGGGATACTTCACTTAGTAGAATGCGTTCCAGCTCTATCCAGGAGAATACAAGAGGTGCTATATCACCATTGTTTCTTAAAACTGAATAGTACTCCATGGTATACATATACCACATTTTATTAATCTACTCATGTATTGATAGACACTTGGGTTGTTTCTGCATCTTTGCAATTGCGAGTTGTGCTACTGTAAACATTCAGGTGTAGGTGTCTTTTTCATAGAGTGTCTTTTGTTCTTTTGGGAAGATGCCCAGTAATAGGATTGCTGGATCAAATGGTA
>CAUYSK010031275.1:0-18439 GCA_963575035.1 Avahi laniger
TGTACACAAAGAGTGCAATGTGCACCACGCAATGGGATGGACATATTTGAAACCTGGACTGAGGGGGGGAGGGGGGGCAAGGGCAACACACGTAACCTAAACATCTGTACCCTCATATTATGCTGAAATAAAAAAAAAAAATTTATAGGCACTATGAGTATTATATCCAACCACATTTTCCTCTTTTTGATTGAGAATTAGAAATTTTATATTATTAAGTACAATCAATAAATAATAATAAAGTTTTAAAAAAAAAAAAGTGAGTGTAGTTATTTTTCCAGGCAGCCTTTCCTGACTAGCTGTACCCCACAATCCCTTACTGTGAATTGCATTTGCACATCACATTCCAACCCCTTCACTCTTTTGGATTTGCCTATTTGGTGCTTCAGGATTACTCTCTGGTTAGTTTATGTCTGTTTATTCTATTAAGTTCTTTTATTCCCAAAAGAAAGATAGACAAGCCTTCTTCTGCCCCCAGCCTTCCTCCCCCACCCCCACGCAGCTGCCTAGATCTGTGCTGGAGACAAGCCAGTGCTCCATCGGCACGTGCTGGAACGTGCGGGTGGTGAGGCAGACCTGACATGAGGCCGCTGAGCAAATGCGTGGCCCCGTCACCACTGCTGCTCTACATCAGAACGTGAGCGGCCCACAGACCTAGCAGTACCACTCCCGCCCCTCTGCCCAGGAAAGGCAGGCGCAGCAGGTCCCATCTGGAACCCATCTTTCAGACCTTGAACTATTTCATTAAAACATTCCCATAAAGTAGTTCCTGATTTCATCATTTTCATCAGTTTCTTTGCCCTCAGATGCCAACCAGTTCTATTAGAAGCAATGACATGTTAAAAATTTACTAATTGCTGAAATTATTACTACAAACAAGTCTCAGTTGCCATCAAGTAGGCTTTCTGTTTCCTTCATCAAATCTTCTGATTAAGGGCATCTACTGGGAAATAAATGTACAACTCCTCAAGACACCACTGTTGTAATTGCTATTTCATGCCGATCTTGGAGTCATAATCTTTCCTTTGGATATAATCTTATAACCATTGCACATACTGAAATCCCACTGACAATTATTTTTTTGTGTAAGAAAAAACAGTAACTAAGCTGCTTCAAATTGTTCAGAAAAGCATCTGTTACCAGGAGGTGAGGTAGCCGTCTAATAGTTGCAGAGCCCAGGAGCAACAGGTGGGCAATCAATTTTTATTATTCTCCACCAGGTGAAAAATCATATTTTATTTGAAATCTTTTTGCAATTTGGACTGTTGCAATGACTCCCAAAAGGAGAATGTGCCCACACTGTAGGCTGAGCTCACGCTTAGGTTATGTCATGGTTTCCTGATGATGTGTTCCCACCACACACACATCAAAGTGTCATTTCACGGTCTGGCTTCTACATCTGTCTGGCTCTGACGTAGGGGAGAAGCTACAGTGGCTTGTGCTGGCCCTGAATGTGGAATACACACAATTCTGAAAAAAGTCCTGACCACCAAGCGGAAGAGAGGAAATACCATCGAGAGCTTTTTAAATCACACTCATGCTGAGAGGCCTGGATCATGGTGGTGAGAAGCAGGAGGAGGTGGGAAGATGAGAGGAAAGAGGGAGAAGAAAGCAGTGAGGAGGGAGAGAAAGGCTCTGTGCCACAGATCCACTGCTCTAGTTCACAACTGTGAGCTGCTTAGTAATGTTCGTGCTCCCATCACAGAGCCCCCAACAGCTCTTCAAAGATTCTGTGAAGAAACACACAGCTCCTGATCACATTCTGGCTATTTCTCAAGACGGCTAGAACTCTCTCTGGCCATGGACTTGCCCTACTGAAATGGAAATAAACCCCACATAAAGACAAATTTACATATCCCATCTCCTTTCCTTACGCAGAGCCAAACTGCCATCACTGGCTAAAAATCAAGTACCTGCTAATTTGGGGCCAGGACTTAATTTTATTATTTATTCCAGATTCAATTAGATGCTAAGCAGTGTCTGCTCCTGCTGCTGCATTCTGGGATTTTTCTTTCAAGGGAAAGCAGGGGAAGGAAGGGGCATGATGGAAGACAGTGTAACTACACAGAACTGTTCCAGCACCGCAGACAGTCGTCCTGAGAATAGCTGTCTGGTGCCTGTGAGAAAAATATTTATAAAAACCAACTTGGGACAGAACTTTGAGACTGATTCCTGGGGGGCCAAGCACGTTTTTAGAAGCAGCACAGGAGCTTCTGAAAATCACCACCCTAAGCAATTATTTGTTATAGCTTCTCACTGATTTAGCTTCCTATCATGCATATTAGTCACATATTGATACCTGTTAAGGTAAAAGAAAATGAATGTCAAACAAGAACAGTGGACAAGGGAAAACAGGTCTCTGGTTTTAATCTTGGAACCAGTTCTAAATAGCAAGGTGACCTTGGCAAGTCACTTAATTCTTTGGGCCTCAATATCTTGAAATAGAATATTTTAGATTACATTTCTAAGTTCCATTCCAGCCAAAAATCAGTGTTTGTGTATTTGTCTATTTTACAATAGCCAAATAAATCATCTAAAAATTTAATCTCATGCATGATTTTAAATTAGTCCACCATCAACCAGAACTCAGCAGCACCTCGGTTTTCTGTAGCTAATTTAATGTTACAGTTTTAATGTGAATTATCATCATGACAATTTTCAATCCAAGTAGTTCTATTTTATATAATGAAAACCTTAGCCCCAGTCAATAACTTCTATAAACAGAAAGGAAGGGAACAAATTTCTGTGTTCAACCTAAGGATTAAATCTGCCAAAAACATCTGATAGACCAGACGCAATTAGTTAGATGACCTGCCAAATAAAAATATTAACCATGTTTTGCAAAGGTGTTCGTTTTCCTCCAAATATCTCTCCATTGGTATCAGTTGAGGTCTTTGAAGCCATTGCCCAAAAGCCAGTGGAAAAGAGCCCTTCGAACTGGAGCCCATTCTACTAAGTGAAGTATCAAAAGACTGGAAAAACAAGCACCACATGTACTCACCATCAAACTGGTATTAACTGATCAACACTTAAGTGCACATATAGTAGTAACATTCATCCGGTGTTGGGCGGATGGGAGGGGAGAGGAGGGAATGTGTATATTCACACCTAGTGGGTGTGGTGCGCACCATCTGGGGTATGGACACACTTGAAGCTCTGACTCAGGTGGAGCAAAGGCAATATATGTAACCTAAACATTTGTACCCCAGTAACATGGTGAAATTTAAAAAAAAAAATTTAAAAACTCAAAAAAAAAAAAAAAAAGAAAAGAGCTCTTTGGTTTGGCCATTTTAACTCTCTTCTTGTCTTCTGAAATAGATATCAAATGTAGTGATAAATAAAACAATTGGGGACAAATGTTATGGCACCTCTCCCTTATGAATGCCTAGTAAAAGAGATTTGCTAGGCCATAAGTCACTTTGTAAACAAGTTCTTTCTGTGGCTCCTACATCCCGGGGACAAAGGTCTTTCACAATGGGGACAGGAGGTGTCAACACTGACTCTCTGAAATCCAGGGGTTGAGTCTGTATGGGGGAAAGGGTGGGTGAACCTGCACATAGTAAGTCCTGAATACATGGCTGTGGAATTACAAAACTGTACTCAACTTGAGAGCATAATCTGACATGCAAAGAAACCAGTTTACAAGTTCTGCTAAGAATCTTGCTGAGCACTGAAAGGAACTCTTAATGGCAGTGGAGAAATCTGGGACACCTTCACCACTTCCTAATGAAACTTAGAGATTTGGCCAGTTTGTTCATTTTCATCCCTACTTGAGTGTTATATAAATTTTACCCCATGTCCAATTCTACCAAAATTAATTGTGGGCCATCTTGCTGCCACACTGTGTTTCTTCAATTTTGGAATAAGAAAAAGGGGATGATATGACCCAAAGCAACAAGATATAGCCCTAAATTAGAAATCTTTTATAATAAATGTTAAAGAAATACCTTATATCTACTCCAACTCTCTACTCAGAAAGGTTACCATGTTGATAAGCTAACTTTTATAAGCCCCTAGGACCCTATTCTGACACCTGTTAGAATTTTATTTTCAGTATTACTAAAACCGCCCCCAAAATGTCCTTGCACAGATTAATAGACTAAATCCTGACATTAAGAACGCTGGAGCAGAACAACAGCCTATCTAGTCCAAGATTCCTATTTTTATATTATCTTTGTTCCACACGCTCAGTCTTGCTTTACTTGGCATGGTCATATTTCTTCATCAGCTTCATTGTCCATAGGTTTCCAAATTAAATGCAATTACTTAAAAGGAATCAATAACAAAGCTAAGACAGCTCAGACCGTGGCTGGTTCCTAAAATAATTCTCGATCTTTTTTACCAGAACAATGTTTAGTCAAGTTTGAAGAATATTTTAAGAGGCCCTAAATCAGATTAAGTGCTGGCTTTTAGGTCTTGTATCTCGGAATGCTGCCAGATAGCAATCTCTGCGATTGAGTCATTTTGCATTAGGAGAGCTTGTTCCAGTGATGCCCAAATGACTCATGGCTTCTAATTCTCTTAAAAAGAGCCATGAGACCTGCAATGTTAATTACATTATGGGACCGAGTGGAGGAGTATTTAATGGAAATGGATCCAAATTATGCATCTCAGGCTCCTGCCTGCAGAGTATTTGGGAGTACAGGTTTGTCCCCATAGGGGAGGAATCTGGTTCTCATGGCACCAGAGTTGTTAGTTTTTTACTTTGCAAATATATATTTAACGAATGAAATACTAGCTAACATGACCAGAGTAATTAGAATATAATTTAGCCTCATCTGGCCCAGGATGCAATAGGAAACAACTGTATTGGGCGGCAGCTGCTGGGTGCTTGCGTGATGCAAATTTCATTCTGAAAGAAGAGTTTTATACGAAATGGCCATTTCCCCTGAGTATGAATGATAGATCTAGTAGACAGTCTGCTCCAGACAGCATTTGTTTGATGAAAGGAGATTTTGTTATGCCTTAACCAGACACTATCCACATTTATCAAGCACTATTTGATTTTTGTGTTCTAAAGGAATGAAACAAAGGAGGTTTTTTTTAGTGAGTTTTGTCTGGAAATACAAGAAAATCTCATCCACCTCCCATTTCATACATCTGCTTTGATGGGACATTTATCTTTGCTGAAACAAAGGAATCAGATTATATCAATCCAAGACCTATATTGCTAGTTGCCATGTAGGCTGTACTGATATTGAGCTTTATTTTCCACTTACCCAGAGCATACCTGAGTCATGAGCAGTCAAATGCTTTCAGAGGGTTGAGGTTTTTAAAGGCTACGTAGAATGTATTAAGTTCAATTCTGTTAATTAATGAGAACAACCCTAGTGACCACTCTGAGTTCTAAGAGCATCTTGAGACAGGAGACAAAATCTATTAGTACCAATTCATTTATCTGCAACCTTGTAAGTCAAAAGACTGCCTGTGCTATCTGTGAAACCAGAGCCCAGGAAGCTGCGATGAGCTGAGCTCGTGGCCAGGAGGAGATGGCCCCACCTCCTCAGACCTTCTGAGTAATACAGACAGAGGGAGGGCGCTACGGAGAACAGCTTTCCAGAGGGCAGGGAGACCAACTGGGCAGGGAGAGAAAAGCCCTGCATCTCAGGCAGGTAGAGAGAGGAGAAAGGCAGTGAGGTGAATTGGTGGAATGGAGGCGACAGTGAGAAATACCTGGTCTGGGAGTCAGGAGTTTCTCTCACGTCTGCTGTTACAGATCCCCCTTCAGGAGTCTTGCATTCGTTTTGTTCCATATTATGTGAACTACATACATAGTTCATGAAAACATTTAAATAATGTCATTAAAGTGACAGTGTTCCTACATTGTCTTCTCCCACATTCCAGGATCCCCTCCAGAGGTCACCGTTATGCAGTAAATAATAATTAAATTCACTTCTCTTTGATGTTTTGCAGATTTTCAGTTATAGATGCATGTTTTGTTGTTCTGAAAGTATATTTATAAAGGTAGAAGATTACATACGGATGTCTATATATGTGCATATATGTTTATTAGTTTGATTTATAACTTATAAATATTTAAATATATGGTATGTGGGCCTCCACTTGTACTCTTGCCCAGCAAATGATCTGGGCCGGCTTAGTCATTCCCTACCCTAGACTTTGTTTTATTTTGTATAGTTATATTTGCATTTCACCTATTTCCAAAAAGTTTCAGAGGTAATTCACAATTAAAAAAAAAAATTCACGTATATACAGTATATTCAAAACTAAAGTTATCAGAAACTATTTAGACTATTTGTCAAAAATACCCACTGTGAAATATGTTACAATATAAAAAATATTAAAATATAAAAATTGCTAGAATTTTCTATTTTAGAAAAGAATTTAAGTAAGTCAACAACTTTTAACCTTGTTGTGATGCTTGCTGTGAGCCTGAGCTCAAAGAGAAGCAATCGGTTACACATTTCTCCTCCATGGAAAGTGGGAAACACAAATTTTTTAAGAACAGCAAAAATCTAAAAGAATTTTCTCATGTGGAAGTCCACTGTAACATTTGTATAGCAAATGCAATAGCGAACATATGACTTTTATTTTTGTTGCAGATTTACAATAAAAGTTGAAATAAATTAAAATACAAGTTATGAAACTGATTCTATTATCCATCAGGAGACCTTCTGGTGAAACAATCTGTATGAGAGAAAGCCAGGAGTTTGCCATTGTCCACAAATTTGATGGTGATTTTCTAAATCTCTAATGAATAGGGAATGTCAAAACTGTATAACTTTTTGCTTTTGACTGTTCTTGACTGGGCACAAGTGGAAAAATAGCTAGAAATTGCTAGATACATGGTAGGTCCTCATTAACATCTGCAGGGCTGAGTAGAATCAGTCCCTTCTTGACAGAAAGGGACATTGGGTGACGGCTGTCATTGGATGCTCTTAGTACATGCAGGATGAAGCCCTGCAGGGTCCCTTGTGGGAAAGCTCTTTGCTCAGACCTGGAATTCTGGGAATGTCACTTGCTGGTCTGGAAGTTAATATCCCACCAATTTTTGTGTCCTTGCCTTTCCTCTTTAATGTCCCTCATTTTGGTCTGGATCCCAGAGCAGAAAATTTTTGTGATAAATTAACCTTAATTAAACCAATGTATGGGCCAAGATAAATTAAAAGAGCACTTATTGCCAGCAAATCCATTTAGAGATTAAAAAAACTTTCCTCTGACTAAATATGGCAGGCTCTGGGTATTTATTCAGAACAATAAAGTTTTCTCAAAGACTTGCAATCAGGGTCAACTGGAATAGTTTTCACAGTATGAAAATAAGCTAAAATTATCATAAAAGAAAAATATGTGAGGAATTTATCATTCCATTCCCTGCCTCCTCACAAAAAAATTTCTTTTTCTAGACCTGGACTCATCATCCAGGTCCCACGTTGATCCTTGCATAGACTTTCTGACAGTGTACACCATCCTCTCTCAACAGGGCCTATTTATGTTGCACACTTTGAAATTCTTGATTGAAGCATTGTCTTTTTATAATCTCATTTCTCATGGGTAACAAATATGAGAATTTATTTTGAGATCAAAATAGAGCATTTCGATGCTAGACTTGACGTTATCGTAGTCCATAGCTGTCAAAACAAAAACTTATGGGATGACAGATCATCTTGTTAAAGGAGTCTTGATTCAGTGGTTTGGAACTTACAAGCAATTTAGTCAGACTGGCCGCAAGCCCCATCTCATACCAGGTTATCATTTGAAACACTACATACACATTAAATATAGTTTTTACTGATGAAAACAAAGTCCATGAGCGCATTAACTATGGACAGGTATTGGGTCTCACGTAAATAAGATCACTTTTAATATCCAGGCTGTGAAGATATAAGAATGTTATTGAGCAAGACTCTATCCCATGATTTAAGGATCTTGCAGAGGATGTACTTTATTTACCACTGGATAAATACTTCAAGTATAACTGGGTAATTTATTATTTCATTATTGCACCTTGTAATTCAAACTTTTCATCTTATTTATAGTTGTTACAATAAAGTCAAATAAAGATTTCACAATGAGACATTATATGGGCCACCTTTTCTTTTCACATTCAACAAGTAAAGACAAGTGAAATGGGAACACCGTTTTAAGCCATTGACTACTCATAATTTAATAGCAATGTGAGTAGAAATTTATGTTTCTACTGAATAGATGTCTAGGAATGTTCATTCATTTGTCTTACCAAAAGTCATTGTATGTGATTTTCATCTATGGACTGTAGCAAATTTCATTCGATTAACCGGGGCAACTCACTGATTTGTGCATTAGGTCACACTTAGCTTCTGAGTCCCTCATCCTTCTTCTTTCTACATCTCTGCCTTCTAGAAGAACTCCCTCTCCCAGCTCCCAGGTTTCTCCCACTTCTTATCTCTTCCTATCTCCACACACTGCTTTCCAGTACCTTGTCAAGGAAAAAGAAAATCATTCCTTTATCAAGATATGCTTTTTCTCAGATTTTAAGTGGATAAAATGTTTATGCATATCATTTGCAGTGTTGCATTAGTGACAGTTGTAGATTGTATTTGAATCAAGAATCTTGAGTAAATAGGGCCTCCATCAAGAAAATAAAAGGCAGAGCATCCGTGTGGGCGCTCAGTCCTCACACTGGGATGTCGGTGTTCTTGCCTCCAACACTCACCAACAACAGGAAACAGAAATAGGAAGGAGAAAAATATCAGCGTGAGATCACTATGCTCCCTCAGTCAGCTGCATCAATTATTATTTCCCCTCAGTTAGATAAAAGTCATTGAGAACGAACAGAAACATTGTTGTGTCCGCTTTATAAACTGAAGAAAGCACGCATGTATTTCAGAAGACACTGAGTCATAAGACAGGAATATAGGGAGTCTGTAGCCCAGAGCCTCTTATCCTCAGGAGCACAAAATATATCTCAAAAATCAGGTAGAAAATTTGGGAAAAGAAAGGATCCTCCAATCCAGGGATATAAAATTATATATCTAAGTATTATCATTAATATATATCAATTATATTTCAAAATTAAAATTGGTTTATTATTAAGATAGTTCAAGTTCAGGCTAATTCTTTTTAAAAAATTTAATATCTCAATTGCCTTCAGTAGCTCTTAGCAAGGCCCCTGGCCACAAGGACTTGTAATGTGGCATCTCACCTGAATCTATTATTATTTCCTTTAGCAGGGAAATACTTGATAGATGATTTGGTCTCTTTAAGAAAGAATGTTCAGTGGAAAGAAGTTCAAGAAAGTTGTAAAAACTACCAAAATGTCAAGCAATATTTTTGCAAAAATTACTCCTCAAGTGTAGTGATCAGCTGAATCAGGGATGGGTCACTAATTACACTAAGTAAGGTAGAAATATGTGCAACAGTGGTCTGGCTGTCAGGAAATTCCTAACTTGAAGGAAAACAATACCAAAGATGAAAGATAATACTCCTGTTGGGCCAGAAAGACCTGGGATCAAAGGTTGATTTCACCTTGGTTTTCCCATAAATAAAATTATGAAATTTAGGTCTCCCTACACTGGGCTGTTTGGCCTTACAGCAGTTGATAAGTGTGTCCAGCATGATACCGAACACTGCAAACATTCCTTTCTCTTCCCTCTTCCTTCTAGGAACCCAAGCTAAGAAAACACAGAAGGCCTCGGCAGCTCCATCCCCTGCACAGAGTAAAGCACAGAGGCCAGGTGTGGAGGCTCCTTATGTACCTCATCAGCTTTGGGGAATTTTTAATTCCAATTTAAGAAAATAAATTTTACATTGGAGGAAATAGAAATAACGCTATCTAGCAAACACTGTTTTAAGCCTCTGACACGTATCATCTCATTTCATTCTAACAATAATACTATGAAGTAGATACTCTAATGATGCTCAGAAGAGGAAACAGGCACAGAGATTTGTCCCAGGTCACAGAAAGAGGAATTTCTGGAACTGGGAGTGCTGTATCAATTCTGAGTGGGAGGATATTAAAGCTTTTGTTAAAACAAAAAGGCAAGTCAATACTTAGCACATTAAACATGGATAATAGCTGAGTTCATTAATAAAGAAACAGTTACCAAAGTATCTACATTTCCTTAACTGCTGAACCATTTGTTTGTATTTAGGTTACAAAGAGAGAAGAAAATGTCCAGTATTTCCATAAAAAGGTAACATGTTGATTGTCAGTAGCGAGCAGAGGACTGGATCTGTGCCGTTTCGGTCTCCAGCACCCAGCAGAGCATCAAGGCCCGACTAGCCAGGGGCTGGCGCCAGGGTGGGTTCTGATGTGTTAGGATGGAGCATTCCCGGTCAAGGCAGAAGATATTTATAGCCAAATGGATGGGCAAAACTTAAGCCTTCAGGAGAAAGTTTAGGCTAGGCCTTTAAGAGAGCACGCAATCACCAAACCAGGGTGAGCAGCTCTGGACCACGAGCTGAAAGCAAAGTGAAGATGAGGAAGATGGAAAATGAGGGCAAGAGGAGTGATAGGGCTTGGGGGTTGCCCTAAGTGCTTTCCTTGAATACCAGTTGAACATCGAGATGCAAATGTGTAAGCCTAATATTTCCTGGTATATGAATGAGACATTTTGGCTTACAGTCAGGGGAAGGGTAGAAATTGTATGTGCTGAGAACTGGTCTCTCCACCTGACAAGTAGAGTCTATCATGGAGCCAGCGTCCAGCTGGTGGCAGCTATTTCTTTTCCGGGCATCAAACTCAGAAGTGAAAAACTCAGCCCCTATCAATCTGATCTTCCAAGCCCAAATCTACAAAGTGGCTTAGGTGTCACCCCCCCCCAATTTCTTCAAAAATTTATGTTCTCATGTGCCATTTCCCCATGTCTCAGAGAGAAGATTTGATTGAAGAAACTAAGGTATTAATGCATTATGCTTATACACACAGACATCATTTTATATTAAGATCTCAAGGTCCCGATACTCCCTCTCATCTCCCTCCCTGGTGGGTCACCAAAGACAATGACTCAAATAATGAACAGGAAGGCACACACCAGAAGCCATAAACAAAGGTCCCTGTGAACCTGGGATTACCCATGGCCCTAATCAAGGATATCCTCTTCTAAAACAGTTTGGCTTTCATTGAGGATTTGGTCAGGAAGAAAGACAAGAGTCTGTTATCAAACCAAAGCAGCCCTAGAGGAAGCTAGATATTTTACAAAGTGTCTGAATCTGGCAGATAATATTAGCTACTATTTATTGATCAACAAAATCTATGCATTACACACACACACATACATACACATAGATATACACACACACATACACACATACAGATATACAAACATACACACACATGCACTCATGCACACATACAGACACATACACATATACACATACATATTATCACATTTAATCCTTGAACAAACCTTATCAGACTGATATTATTTCCTCCATTCTGTTGATTGATGAAATTGGGCCTCAGAAATGTTGAATGATATACTCAATATTCACAACTGGTGGATCCAAGATTTAAGGCCAGGCCTCCAGTGTCTATCCTGTTAACTGCTCTAGTACAGGGCATCTAGGCAAGAGCCCACCTCTGGCGTTGTTTCAGGGTGTCTGCGAAGCTCAATGCCTTCAATCCAGCAAGAATCAGCCTGACCCCAGGGCCCTGTTGATCCCAGATGTGTCCATTTCAGTCCTGCATCTGGCACTGGGAGGAGGTAAGTCCCTCAGATCAGGTTATATAGGAAAGTGCAAGCCCAACCTGTACCTGTTCTCAGTCTTTTCAGTATTCGTCCACGACATAAATTCTTCTGAATGCACTGATGGGAAACCTGCAGGGACCCAGCACTGAAGCAGTTAAGTTTAATGTGTACTTCTAAGAGGAGTCCTCAAAACATACTTTTAAGGCTTTTTCCTTTTTATTTCTGTTCTTTGTTCAGCCACTGTAATCAATCACCAATAGATCATTACACCAGCCACACAGCAAACACATCCCAGTCAGTCGCCATTTCCACCGACAGAACAAAAAGCCTCGGAAGCACCGTGCTGGGCAGGGGGCTAGCAGGACTCGGCCTGCTTAGCATTGCGGGAGCTGTTTCCCTGTGACTCGGAGGGAAGCACGCTGCCTTTCTTGGCACCATCCATCTTGTCCTGGAGCAACAATACAGGGCTGAATATTTCAAATCGTCCAATTGATGCAAAAATATTTCCTCTGCCTCCAACGGAGCCTACTCTGAATTTGTGCCAAAAGAGCTATTAGTGGTGATTAAAACGTGAGATGACCAAGATGACATTCTCTCAGGAACAAAGAGAGAAGCACCTTTCCACCCTGGGCTCATCAACACTGATGAAAGATCAGGAAGGAGCCCAGTCAGGGCAGGATAAAGAATAGGAGAGACATCTCAAGAGCATTCCTTCTGATTAATTCTTCAGTTGCATGCGGTATGGAAGAGCCAAGCAGAGTGTTGTGTGGTTTTTGTTTTGTTTTGTTTTGTTTTTTCCATGTTGCTTTTTGGACAAGGGGCCAGAAACAAAACAAAGCAAAATTCTAACTCCATCTATTACAAGGAGACATCTCACTCTGAAGCCAAGTCAGTTCAGGCTATTGGCACTTGCACGTGACTGATTCTAGACTGTAGGTGGGGAGCTATGCTCCCAGCCCTAGAACTCAAGTGAGAATTGTCTCAACCTGGTGCTCCTGTAGCTCATTCTGGGAGCCTTCCAAACTCCCTGCAGTCAGAGGGAGGGCTAGATGCATCTAGTATTCCTACTTAATTTTGTTTGGGTCCTGACTCAGCCCCAGATTGAAATCTGGGCTAGTCTTCCTGGAAAAATCAAACTAATTATGGGGAAAGGGTTAATATCAGGGCTGAACTGATCTGTCTTTTCATAGTGATACTTGGAAACAGAGTTGAGGAAAATACGGAATATTGTGTCTGCCCTGTTTTCTGTGAACATTATTTTCTGTGGGATGGCAAACGAACTTGGGAAGCTGCAAGTTGGCAGGGGAGCCTTGGACCTACGTTATAGAATGGCATAAAAGAAGTGGGAAGCCTCGCTTCTCTCTAGCAAGGTGGCAAGCACACTTTGGCTGTCATCTGCAGCAGGTGCCCATGCTCCATGTGGTTGAGGACACTAAAAAACAGGCTCCTTAGTAGCTCCTGTGCCATGAGACAAGGTGCTGCGTGGACTGTGCTTCCTGTTCCATGATACATGCTGCATTAGGGGTTGGTTGCAACTTAGGTTGAACCCTTAATCTCTGCAATGCTCTTAACCCGCTTTGCCTTGATCATGGCAACCTCTGAGGCACCTAGGTGAGCTGTATTAATCCAATTTGTCATTTAAGTTAAAGTTAAGCCAACAGTTGACTTAGAAATCCCACATAAACTTGATGTTCCTATTAACTTTGAAAGAGCTTTATTTTCCCAGTAATCAAAATCAGCCAAAGGGAGAGACAGCCAAAGGGGCTCAGGATTTTCCAAATTGAGTCAGATTCTCAGTCAAATGTTCTAACTTAGATCGTGGCACAGGGAAGACCTACACAAGACTTTTTATTAATAGCAAGTTATGAATCTGTCCTCTTGAACATTTTGACATTGTCATTATACACAGTAATCCCGGGACTAATCAGATAGCTCTAAAATCAAAATTAGCAAGAGTGATGTCTATAGAAGTTGTACACACCCCTGGCTAAAGGGAGTGGTCCTAATACTTAGTAGTTTCTCCAAAGAGATAGAGCCTGGATGCACAACAAGATGGCATTTAGTGTTACCTGACATTGCTACACCATATTCTCATCCCATGGGCTTCGTGAAAGTAGATAGAAAACTACATTCACCCTCAAAATGCGGCTGAGTGTATTGGTGTCTATTAAAGAAAATGAAAACCAATTTAAGTATTTTAGCTACTTGTAGTATCAAAGAATATGAGTCACAGGAATTTATTCAGAAATCAAGTAACCCTCATATCCACCATCTGTCCATGGATGTCTCTGCTGCTGCTGATGAAGAACGACAGCTTCCTTTTCTCTTCTAGCTTCCAAATAGCATTCACGTGCTTCTTATTGGTGAAAAGAGGATCAAAAATGTCACAGAAATATGGAAAATATAGTTTCCAGGCTTCTAAACATTGGGATACAAATCAGAGTTTACAGGATGTGAGATGGTGTCAAGCATCAACAGCATGTGACTTCTAGCATACTGAGAATGAATGGCGAACCACCCCAGAAAAGGCAGGAATGGTGCCAAGAAGTATTCATCTATACAACATCACTGAAAAGTAAAAATTGAGAGTCAGCTGCCAATTTTAACATGAACAAGATGACATAAATGGCATGGCAACTAGGTAAACAAATGAAAGTAAAATAATGAAGAAATGAATAAAGAAGGAAAGACGGAATGAAGGAGACCGAAGGGAGGGAGGGAGAAAGATAAAAGAAAAGTGAGGAACTAAAAAGAACTCATTCTGGAAGAAAACATTACCCAGAGAATAAAATAAAACCTACAAAGGCTTTATGCTATGGAAGAATTTAAGAATGCAAACTCGAAATCTAGATGATAAAAAATATATGAGAAAAATTTTAGAGTGAAAAAAGCAAGTTGAAAATTAAAAGACCATTAAAGATTTAATTATTATATTAAGAAAAAATAAGGAATAAATAAACCTGCTAAGAATCAAATTATTAGAATTCAGGAGAGGCCTAAAATAATGAGTAAAGTTGGAAGAAACATTTAAAGAAATTAGATAAAATATGAAAGAGAGAGGGAGGATTTCAGGTCTGGAGAAAATGACAAGAGCTTCACTAGTAGTCTACAGACCTGCCGGGGACAGAGACTAGCAGTGGCAGCTTGGAAGAACAGCTGCTTTGGAGAAGAATTAGATGTCCACAGAAGTGGCACATCTGGGGAGGAGGCAGTGAAGGACAGGAGGAAATAGAGGGAGAAATTAAGAGTCTTGCAGAAATGAAAGACCCTTTTTCACTTGCCCACCAGGAGTATCACCATCCATAAAAGAAACAGCACGGGGGGGGCATGTGATATCCCGTCTACAAAATGAGTAAAAATAGAAAGAGTGAATCGCCGTGACAGAAAACATGGCAATATGTCAGAAAATGTGGAGAAATAAATAAATAACATTTTCTGCTGTTGAAAAGCACCATAAGTACTCATCATCAAATTGGTATTAACTGACTTAACTGACCAACGCTTAAATGCACATATAGTAGTAACATTCATTGGGTGTTGGGCAGGTGGGAATGGGGAGGAGGGAATGGATATATTCAGACCTAATGGGTCAGTGTGCACCAACTGGGGGGAAGCTCTGACTCGGAGAGGGGGGAAATATAATTATACATTAGATAAATGTGATAACACCTTGACCAGATGTGGTAGCTTCCCCCCTAAGATATCTACCTCCTTATCTTCAGAACTTGTGAATATGTTACCATACATGGCAAAAAGAATTTTGCTGATATGGTGAAGTTAAGGATTTTTAAATGGGGAGATTTTCCAGATTATCTGTGTGGGCCTAATGTAATCACCAGGGATTTCCTAAAAGAAAGTGGGAGGCAAGACAGTTAGAATCAGAGAAGATGTGACCACAGAAGCAGAAGTCAACTGATACAGGGCTATGAGTTCAGGAATGCAGGTGAAAGCTACAAAGCTGAAAAAGGCAAGGAAAAGGATTCTCCCTTAGAACTGACAGAAGGAACACAGACCTGCCAACTCCATTTTAGATTCATGAACTGTAAAGATAATAAATCTGTGTTGTTTTAAATCACTGAGTTTGTGGAAAATTTTAAAACAGGAGTAGAAAAATAATACAGATTTTGGTACCTAAAAGGAAGAGCTACAGTACCAAATACTTACCTAAAAATGTGGAAAGAGCTTTTTCAATTGAGCAATAAACAGAGGCCAGAAGAACTTTGAAGAAAATGATAGAAAAAGTCTAGACTGTCTTGAATACAGTGTTAGTAGAAACATGGATGTCAATAGCCCGGCTAGTGAGAATCCAAAGGAAATGAGGAGTATAGTAAATAAACCTACACAGTCACAGAGAGTACTTAAATTGTCACAAACACACTGTTGGTAAAAGAAATACACAGGCTAAAGTCTCAGAATTAAATGAGAAACATGTTATTGGAAATTGAAGAAAAGGAGATCCTTGTTAGAAACTGGCAGAAGCTTAGCAGAATTGGGTCCTACAGAGACGTGGAAAAAACAACTTATAAGGGATGAACTTGGATATCAACTGAAGATATTTCCAATCAAAGGATTGAAGGTGCAGCCTGGTTTCTTCTTGATATTTATAGTAAAATGTTAGAAGAAAAATACAGATTGAGGGAAAAACTGTTAAGCTATTATAAAAGGAACAAGAACTTGATGGTTTTAGAAATTCTATAGCCATTTCAATTACCAAAAGACATCAAAATGAGGAAACTCATTACCAGAAAAGCACTCCCTGAAAAGAAAGCCAAACGTATGACTGAACAACCTGGTGCCTGGGGAGAGTGAAAAGGTCAGAGTGTTCAGACACACAGACGTCTCTTTGAAAGACTGGCACATTATCCACGGTTCCCCTCAGCCATCTAAGCAGAAGCTAAAATTAGAGAAGGAATTATTCAGGTAAGACCTGTGAAGGAATCTCTTGTATAATGGAGTGACTCTTGAGACACACAGAGGAGATCCACAATGTTCTTTGGCACTTGAAACCATCAGAAACATTGCCAGCTTGGACTGGAAGGCACTTAGAGAGAACAACATGAAGAAAGAATACTGGTCCACCAAAATTCTACACACAGGAAATAGACCAATAAAACTATTCAGTGGCAAGAATGTGCTATCTTTCATGACGTTGGAAGGATGATTCCAGGAAGAGAGGAGAGTCATGAATCCAGAGGATTATAACTAGTCTTTGAAACCCCGCATTGTATACCTGGCTAGACATCAGAATTGCTTGGGACTAAGGATTCCTTGTCTCTGTCCATTTTCTGTCTTTTTGAATAAAAGTATCTGTAATTGTTATACTATGCCTACCCTACCATTGTATTGTAGATGCAGAGAATTTGTTTTCTACTTTCACAGGTCTACAGATGAAGAAGAATTTTGCCCCAAAATGGATTATACCCAGAGCCTCACCCACACCAAATATATTAATAGATGATTTAGATGAAGGGATTTGGAAGATTTAAGCTAATGAAACTTAAATGAGACTTTGATTTGATGTTATAATGGGTTGGACTTTTGGGGGACCTTGGGATGGCGTGAGTGTATTTTGCATATGAGACAGACGTGAATCTTTAGGAGTCAGAGGGCAGGCAAGGATAGGAAAAATGATGGCCGCTCTCCAAAGATGACCACCTCCCAGTACCCAGATCCTCGGAATATGTTAATTTACACAGTAAAAGGAAATTTGCTGATGTGAATTACATTAAAGACCTTGAGATGGGAAAATTTTCCTGGATTATCAAAGTAGGCCCAATGTAATCACAATGGTCTTTATAAGGCAAAAAGGGAGTCAGAACTGTTAAGAGTCAGAAGGAGACTGACAAGAGAAGTAGAAATCAGAATTATTGAGGACCATGAGCCAAGGAATTCAGGCATCTCGCAAAGAATGGAGTCTCCCCTACCCTTTAGAAGGAATGCAGCCTTGTCAACACATTTTAGACTTCCAAACTCCAGAACTCTAAAATAATAAATTTGTCTTTTTAAGTCATTAAATTTATACTAATTTGTCATAGCAACAATAGAAAACTAACATGGATTTGAATCTGTAGCAGTCAGAGTTGACCCAGAGAAAGAAAACCGGTAGGAAACATAATAAATAGATTTATTGCAAGAAGTTGGCTTACACAATTCTAGAGGCCGACTAGGCAAGTCCAATACCCACATGTTGGCAGGAAATCAGAAAGGGCGCAGAAACTCCCAGGCATCAGCTGAAGCTTCTGTCCACAGGAAGAATTTCCTCTCCTTTAGGAAAGCCTCAGCTCAGGACTTCCAACTAACTGAATCAAGCCCACTAAGATTATCAAGGATAGTTGCCCTTAATTAACGTCAATTGATTATGGACTTTAATCACATATACAAAAAATACCTGCTAGAGTAAAACTTAGATTAGTGTTTGATTGAATAACCAGAGACTGTAGCCTAGCCAAGTTGATGCATAAACCTGACCTTAGCACCAATGGACCAAAATTAACCTCATCCGATAGTAAACAGATAGACATCATGTGATTCCAGATGTGATGCTCTGAGGATGTCACAACAAACTGCATAGTATTCATGACAAAAATGCAATCCTGTATCTGATTCCAAGGAAATACTAGACAAATCCAAGTTGAGAATACTATTTAAAAAAAAAAGATGGGCCGGGTGCAGTGGCTCACGCCTGTAATCCTAGCACTCTGGGAGGCCGAGGCGGGCGGATTGTTTGAGCTCAGGAGTTCGAAACCAGCCTGAGCAAGAGCGAGACCCTGTCTCTACTAAAAATAGAAAGAAATTAATCGGACAACTAA